>BROE01000002.1:8315266-8358345 GCA_036571765.1 Plecoglossus altivelis
GCACACACACACACACTAGGCACACACACACACACACACACACACATACTGCAACACACACACCTGGTATACGTTCTGTAACACATATTCACACACATACACAGAACAGATACATACTGTAATAGATGTACACCGACACAGCATCACAACCCTTCATTTGAATGCCTCGAGGCGAGATTAGACTTCAGAAGCCAATGCTCTTTGTTCCTTCCTTGTATCACCACGTTATCAGGGAATGGCTAGTGAGGATAGAGGATCAAGACTGTTTTAAAAGCACCCTCTCTCCTCCCCCACCCTTCCCACTACTCCTCACCCCTCCCTAGCTGCCTTATGATGAGAGTCATGACCTAAGCCCCCCCAACCCGCCACCCCCCAAGCTAGAATACCATAACCTGAGCTCCTCCTTTAACAGCGAGCCGTTTCGCAACTTCCCCTCCTGCATTGAGCACGGAGTGACATGCGCACCCCCCCACCCTTCCTCCCCCGTTCCTGTTTCACCCCTCCCTTTCTGCTCCGCCCCTGGGGACAGACTGGTCCATTAACCCCTGAAGGGCATGGTGACACAGACATCACTCTGTCTCGGGACCACATTCCCGGGTCTATTTATACCTCTAGTCCTATATCTACCTGTCTCACCTGAGTCTAAAGTCAAGACCCATGGTGTTCTGGGGGTCCTGTGTGTCTGATAGCAGTGCTTTACCTGACAGACCGTACGCAACAATTTTATATGAGCGTATCATAGAGCTTGCGTGTTCCATCCATCCCTTTGGGCATGTGTGTGTGTTCCGAACATGTTCTGGGTGTGTGCGCGTTACACTCACCCTTTCCCGCAGGTGTGCGCGCATTTCTCATACATCCCCATGCGTGTGTGTGTGTATTAAGGTGTGAAATGGAGGAGATACAGACCAAGCGTCTGGAAGAGCAGGTTGGTAAGCTGAGGGAGACCAAGAGGAAGGCGGAGTGTGGCAACATCAGGCTGGAGGCGGAGCTTCGCAGCTCCGCGAGCGAGCTTCAGCTTACGCGGAAGGAATTTGAGGAGGCTGAGGTGGGTTTGAGTAGAGCGCATGTGGAAGAGATGGAGTTTTTTCTCTCGTGTTTGTGTGTGTGTTTGGGTGTGCGTGTTTGGGTGTGTGTTTGGGTGAGTGTGTTTGGGTGTGTGTACTGTGTGCTTTGTAGAAGTCCTGGGCGCCTCGTCGGGATCAAGGTCCAATCCTAAAACTAAACAAAAGTGTGTTTGTGTGGGTGAAAACGTGTGTGCTAGTGTGCGAATGTGTTTGTTTGTGTGGATATCCGTGTGCTGGGTGCGAATGTGTGTAGGTGCGGGTGAGCTTTGCGGTGTTTGTAGGCATAGCTTGTCAGTGTGTATGTGTGTGTGTGTGTGTGTGTGTGTGAACGAGAGAGTAAGGGCCCAGAATGCCCACTGCTTATTAGCCCATTAGCAGGAAGAAGGCTTCCTGCTGTCATCTCCAGTCTCCCCTTGCTACTCCTCTGGTGGCAGGCCTTGTTACGTTTCCCAGAATCCTCTCATCGCCTCCCCTCCCTCCCCTGCTTCCTCTCCTCCTTTTTTCATTCCTGCTGACTAATACCTCCCTCGCTTCCCTCCCTCCTCTCAGTCCGTACGTGACCCAGCGTCTCTCTCCCACAGTCCCCCCCTCACACACACACACACACACACACACACACACAAGCCCATGCATTGGCTCAATAACAGTCTACCCCTTCCCTGCATTGCGTGTGCCTGCTCCGATGGTGTAACACCCCCCCCCCTCCTTCTTCTTCTTCCTTTTCTGCCCTCTTCTTATTCTACCTTTTTATTCCTCCCTCGTGCGTACTCTCTCGCTGGCTGATAAACCTCTGCGTGTCTCTTTCTTTCTCATACCCACACTCTCACGCATTCCCTCCCTTTCTCTCTCCACTCTCGGTCCCCCCTCTCTCTCCCCTCTCTCTCTCTCCCCTCTCTCTCTCTCACCGCTCTCTCTCTCTCTCTGGTTGGTTGCTTGCAGACAGCCCGGTCTCTGCAGCAACGGCAGCAGGCCGAATCCTTGGATGTTCCGCAAGTGACGGACACAGCGGGAGGGGAGGAGGAGGATGGCACAGGGATGGAGCTCTCCCAGCTCCTCGACCGAATCAGCACGCAGCGCGACCGTCTCAGCCCGGGAAACGCACACCCAAGCCTGGACGCTCCGTCAAATCCAGGCCCAGGCTTTGCCGGGCCTAGCCGGGCCAGAGCAGCAGCATCAACGTCTGCATCAGCAGCAGTTACAAACGGAGGAGTTCTCACGCAGGTACCCAGTGTTTTTCACTTTGCCTTCCCCTCCCCTCCCTCCTTTCTTTTCTCTTCTTTTGCTTCCCTTCTTCCTTTCGCTCTCTTTTGATCGTCCTCTGGCGCCCTGCCATGTAGACACACCCTGGCAGCCCACCCTGCCTGCTCCAGCAGACAGACAACGCAGACTGATTTGACGGTGGGATTGTTGTGGATGGGAGTCTGATTGAGTTGCTTCAGTATCGCCCCACTGTTGTTTCAGAGGATGGACTGTTGCGATCCATGTATTTCTGCTTTGACTGCCTGCATGTCTTTCCCTCTGTTTGTTTCTCTCTGGTTTGCTTGCTGTTTTTCTACCTGCTTCTTTCAGTGACTCTCTCTCTTTCCCTCTCGCTTGCCTGTCATCGATCATCACATCCCTCCAAGTACCCCCAGGTATGCCAAAGGCTATTCATTACATCTGGAAAGACATCAACTTTGACTACATTATTATTATGGCTCTACCTTATATGTCCTCATTAATCATTTATGCGCTGTAAGCATAAACTTCATATCAGGACAGTATATCACAGGGAACGTGTTTAAAAAAGCTTGCGGTCTACCCATAAGGTATTCACTCATTACAACATTTCTCACAAATCACCATCTCAACTGTTTTGCTGGCGCAGTCCAAGGAAAGCAAGTGTAGAAATGAACAAATCACGTTACACAGAGGGAAAGCTATTGCTTCGGATACGTGACCTACATTGGTGTTATTCAACAAATTCTCGGCAGCTTCTGTTCCATTCGGAGTCCGTGTTGTTTTCTGTGATCCAGCATCTCCTCCAAAGCTCTTTCATGATTAAGGTGGTCACATTGGTTAATCATGTCAGATACTTGATGGTGAACAGTTCAGGTGGATATCCCAGTACAATGGAAGTCCCATGTAGTCTGCCTGCCCGGGTGTGCCCAGACACGGTGACTTTGATTTGACAGCTGTGATGGAGCATCTTGGCCCCATGGCGACAGGCAGGAGCCAGTCGTCATGGGGCCAACACCTTCAACACCTTCACCACCCCCAATCAGCCCAACACCTTCTTTGTGTCCTTCTCAGGGACCGTGTGCTTTCTGTCCTGTTTACATGCGTGATTCAGCATTATGTAATACTGTGCAAGCCTTGTGCGTGTATGCGTATGTATGAGTATGCGTGCGTACATGTTTGTGCGTGTGTGTGTGTGTGTGAGTGTGTGTGTATGTATGTATGTGTATATGTGTATATATGTGTGTGTATGTCTATAAGTGTACATATGTGTATATGTATTTGTATATGTATGTGTACATATGTCTGTATATGTATGTGTGTGTATGAATGTATGTATGTGTACATATGTGTGTACATATGTGTGTATATATGTATGTATGTATGTATGTATGTATGTGTATATATATGTGTGTATATGTATGTACATATGTGTATGTATGTGTGTATGTATGCATGTGTACATATGTGTGTGTATGTATGTGTGTACATGTATGTGTACATGTATGTGTGTATACATGTGTGTACATGTACTATATGTATGTGTGTACATGTATGTGTACATGCATGTGTGTACATGTACTGTATGTATGTGTGTCCATGTATGTGTGTGTATTGTGACCCTGCTGTCCATCTCCAGGAGGAGGCAGCATGGGCCCAGGTGAACCTGGGTGCTGCGGCCCTGAAGGAGGCTCGGGCCGAGCTAGCGGAAGCCAGGAAGCAGTGGCACAGCCTCCAGGTGGAGATTGAGACTCTACATGCCCTAGTGAGTGTTTCTCAAACTAACGCAATACACACGCACGCGCAAGCACACACACGCATTGTTCAGGATGGGACCATATGCAATTGACATTCGAATATTTGTAATGATGTAATATTGCCCATGCCCATCTCTTCTTGAGCTTCCTCCTTCTACTCCACCAAACACAAGTTTATTTTTCCATCTTCACCCTCACCCTTTCCTCCCCCCACACACCCTTTTTCACTCCTCTCCCCCTTGCTTCCCACTCCTCTACCCCTTGCTCTTCTCCCCCTCCCTCCTCTCGCTTGCTCCATTTACCCTCGCTTCCCGCTGTTCTCCCCCTCTCTCCCTTGCGCCTCTCCCCCTCCCTCCTCCCCTCCTCGCTCCCCGCTCCTCTAACCCTCTCCCCTCTCCCTGCTCCCCACCCTCCAGGAGAGAGGTCTGGAGAGCTCCCTCCACCACACCCAGCGCCAATACTCCACCCAGCTCCACGACCTGTCCCAGACCATCGCCGGGCTGGAGGGAGAGCTCCATGAGGTGCGCGGTGGCCTGGTCACCCAGCGCGAGCGCCACAGCCAGCTGCTCAACACCAAGATGAGGCTAGAGCGGGAGATCGCCACCTACAGGCGCCTGCTGGAGCGTGAGGAGGGCAGGTGAGGGTGTGCGTATATGCGTGGGTGGGGGTGTGGAGAGTTGAAAAGAAGTGTGAAGTCTTTTTGGAACTGTGAGAACACTCAGACAGCCTGTGGGGACAGCCTGGAGAGCCTTGTGGTTTGGTGCGTGGGTGTGGGTGTCTGGGCGTGTGTGTCAGTGCATGTCGAGGAGACAGACCTCCCATTACACAGATGCAAACGCAATGTGAGGAGCAACTTGGAAACCCTCTCATGGGGGTCCCACAGCATACCTTCATGAATACCTGATTTAATCTCCCAGCCGACAGCTCCATTTCCTTGCCAAACATGAAGAGACACACGATGTTCCCAAACAATTAATAGAAAAGTACGCAGCCCAAATCCAGAAGGAGATTAGCAGCCTATAGAAAACGTAAGAACAGCAATACTTCTTGTTTACTCACCTTATATTGATGTCACAACAAGGTCTTTTTGAATTATGAAGACTCTCTTTGTTGCGTAGAAGTGTGACAGATGGCTGTCATTACTGTAAACGGTTAAGGAAGACTTACTCCACAAGTACAGACAGAAAAAGTCTGCTAAGCCCATCCCCCTCATCGTCATAACAACGCTATGATGAATAGGAAATTCCCCAACTTGCTTACACAGTCAGATATGCATAGCATGCCAGAACCTATGCCAGTCAATGCACAGCCTTTTCTCAAAACGGCTGTGAAAAGATTTAAAGAGTTGTTGTGTTTTTTTCATTCAGCCTGTCTGTGATACCGTCCTATAATACCTTCACCCATTCCCCAACAGTTAACACATTATCTATCTCTCGTCGACATGGTTGCATTTGTAAGGATAGTTTTGTAAGGGACACTGCAGTAGCTTCTTAACGGCCTGTGTTTATTTGATTGGTCGTTCATGTCTCTCTCCCACAGTCCTCGAAAAACCATTAGACAATTCAGTAAGCAAACCCTTAACAGACAGACACACTTCGTTACCTACAGACATGCTCGTTAGAAGAATTCAGTTCTCCGACCGGTTGTTCCGTTCCAGAAAGGTCCACGTTCTCGCCGATCCACAAATACCTTTCCACTTAACCTTGAGAGTGGCGAGAGTAGAGGAGAATTCCGTTTGAGTGACGCATACGATAAGAATCAATCACTGTCAAGGAGGCAATGGAACACAGACAGGTCATGGCCGTTAAGCATTTTACACACCAGAGTTCGACTTTTAACCTCTTCCCTCGTGCAATTGTGCTCTTCATGTTTTACCCCACAGAGGGAAATGGCTTTTGGTGACGCAGGTGACATTTGACTGATACTGTCTAGTAAGGTTTATGTTCAGTGATGTATGAGACTGTCTCTTTGAATCTGGAAGAGGACAAATGTTACAAGAGCAGGGTATAGATCATTATTTCCTGGAACCAAATGGATCTCTGCCCTGTGATTTTGGCATGCTGACTTAATTAGATTGTACTGCCTCTGGTAGTGGAACCGAAGATATACAATCTTACCAAAGGTTTGAATTGAATGCCCTGTGGAGGTAAAAGAAGCATGCTGAGCTTCATTAATCTTTGAGAAAATGTATCAAATCCATCAGTGTCTCAGAGGCAATTGGCCAAAGGTTCAAAAGTCAGCAAGTTTAATCTTTAACAGTGTTCTGAAGGGTACACATGACCTTTGTGAATGGTCAAAATAAGGCTAAATGAGGGCAATTCTTCAAGCTACCTCAGATAACAACCCAATGATGTGTGGAGTTCCACCGACAGAAAAAGGCCTCGACGCTTTAGATTCAACCATTCGGTTTTCATCCAAACAAACCGCTTTCCGCCGTTTTCGTTCAGGCACTTGGGCCGCAACGGCCAGGTGATGACTCTCCGGCCCTGGAGGGGCTCCTCGGGGCCCTTGGGGGAACCCAAGGAGAACGGGGTGGAGAACGGCTTCAGCGACCTGGCAGTGACCCCTGACGAGCCCAAGTCGGAGCCCCTGCCCGACATCCCACCTCTGCTGACTGAGAACGGCATGAAGGGTCATGCTGTCCTGCGTCGGCAGCAAAGTCTAGTCATCTTCACAGGTGAGAGGTGCCATGCATCCCCCCCCCCTCACACACACACCCACACCCACGCGGGGGTACACTGGCGTACCCTAAAATACACATCACACATCCCTTATTTGACCATGCTACTCCTGGCAGAACCTGAGACAGACAACGAGCTGAGGATCGCCACGGTGAAGACCCAGGAGATCCTCCAGGGCAAGGTGGTGCGCGAAAGTGCCGAATGCCGCGGCACGGTGGAGTAAGTATCGATCGCTCGCTCCGTATCGATCTGATGTCAACGCCCCCCTCGTAGAGGGTGAAGCGGGATTGTTGGACGTGGTTCAGGAAGTGTCATCCGTCGCCACAAGCGCTAATTGATTCGATGGAGTCAGTGATGATGGGTTGAGACCCTGTGTCAGCAGAGGTGTGGGTTTGATGCCACCGTGGGCCATCGCTGCAGGTTCTCCCCTCTCTCTGACCTCCAAATGTCCTGTGTCTGTCCTAAAAGGCCACAGCAACATCTCAGAGAGAGAATAGAATAGGAAAAAGACACATTATTGGCTGTTAGAGAGAGAGAGAGAACGATGGTTCCAGATTCATGACCAATACCATATTCACCCTTTAAACTGTAACATGTCACATGCTGCCTTTGTAAGTTTGAAATCGCTCCCATTTGACTGTTGATGACAAATGAAAACACACCCAAATGTCCGGGACAAGCCTCTCCCTGGCGACGTTTAGTTCCCGGTACAGGTTGTGCAGACGCTGGCCTGCAGGCGTACACACGCACAACAATGTGAAACATTTTTAACCCCCGCATGTCTACCAACTTCAAAGAAATCGAAAGTCTTTTGACTCTTTTGATTTGTCAGCAGCTTCTACGTTTCTAGCTCATGGGACTAGAGTCCCATTTGATCAGCCCTTCCTAACCAGTCCCATTTGATCAGCCCTTCCTAACCAGTCCCATTTGATCAGCCCTTCCTAACCAGTCCCATTTGATCAGCCCTTCCTAACCAGTCCCATTTGATCTGGAGACAGCTGTGTTTCCGTAAAAGGAGTGGCGGTCGTCATGCGAGACCAGACGGGAGTCAGTCTTCCCTTTACCGCATCAGGTGTTGTTAAACTCCACCCTGGCCGTCGCCCAGATATTTTCGAGTTCAATGTCTCCAGCTCCGCCTCATAGTTTATGAGCCTGTGTGCGTGCCGTGGTTTTCGTCAAGGTGCTCTGTTCTGAAAAGATGAGGCGTGTAAACGTTCTGTGTGTGTGGGAGAGGTGTGGCGTGGACATGGAAACACTTGGGTAGTTACATACACACGCGTGCACGGCTCAATGCAAAAATCCACTGCTAATGCTAAACCTACGCTAACGTTTTTACCACTTCCTCTTCCTACACAAATCGCTGTACAGGACAGAGAAGATTGACAAGGTGATCAAGCAATGGGAGGGCTCCTTCTTCCAGGGAAACCCTAAGCTGAGGAAGAAGTCGGTGTCGCTGCGCTTCGACCTGCACATGGCGGCGGCCGACGAGGGCTGCGCCCAGACCAAGCAGGACAGCCTGCCCGACGTGGAGGTGCGTCTGGTCATGAAGCGATCTCGCAGCATCCCCACCATCACCCAGTGACCCCCAGCATGGCCGCAACGATCCGTGACATCACGGTAATGACATTAGTTAAGGTCAACCGGCCAGGGTACGCCGGCCGGTTACTAAGGAGAACGCATTATTTATGAGTGAGGCCAGCCATTTAGCAGCAATGTTGTTGTTGACGTAATGTTGCAGTAATAAGAGAGTGGCATCCTTGTGGGGTCACCACCATCAAGACGGATGTTGGCATCAACGTGTTACCATGACATCGTCACGCTAATAACAAGATACGAGAGCACCAGAGGAAAAGCCAAGCCGATTCGTTGGCTTGTGGTACAGTCTCACCATGACAACCCAGTATCCAGCGCAATTCTCAAATCACGACAGTAACATCAGCATTCTGGTCTGACTATTTAGCAAACGCATCACTAAGCTACCTCATTTCGGTAGCGTCGTCCTAACCAGCTCAGTTAACGATGAAGGACCACACTAATCAGAGTTCACATGAGACCATCCCTTCATTCCACTCAGTCAGTTGGATTATTAAAATATTCCAAGACAATTAACACATTTCTATCTGCAGAGAGCATTAGGGCATAGTTACAATAGATTTATACAAGCTATAGCTGTCTTCATACAAAGCCACAGCTTCAAATTCAATATAACAGTTCACACATACAATAAGAGGTAAAAAAAATGAATAAGGATATATCACAAACCTGTACATGACATCCTAGAGTTGACGGTCTATAATAAATCCTGGATATTTTCTTGTCTGTGAGAACTGGTTGCTGGTTTTGCTATAGAGGGACTCTTGAAGAAATCCAGAACTGAGAGAATCAATGATGCGAGAAAAAAAAAGTTTGCTTTCTTGAACATTGCTTTGACTCCATTGGCCAAACCTCCTAACATGGAGAAAGTCAAACTTTAGCAATTAAAACAGAAAATGTACAGTACATAATGCAATTTATATCCTTCGAACTGCTCACTGTGACTCAAATTGCAGTGAGACTTCTAACCTCACTTACTTTGCGTTTGAGAAGAATTCCCAGATTTGGCCAGAAGGGCGCAGCATTTGTAAATAGTTAAACAACAGTATCAAGAATGCTTAACTTTGGGGTTGTGGTGTATTAAACAAAGTATATAACTATATGACTGGTTACACGAGTTCCAAAAAAATACTTTTTGCTATCTTTTTTGATTTAGCACCAAAGAGATGAAGAGAAAGAAACCATTGTGCATTGCAATTGGGTGCCTCTGATGTAAAAAAAAAAAAAAAAAAGGTTCATAAATCGGAATAATCTATGCAGTTGTTCATTATGCTTGATTTGCTCTGCTTGGTGGAGTACTTGACATACGTTCTCCATTTTGTTTCTGGGATCCTCTTTCACTTTAGAACGAAGCATTGTGCTTTTATCGAACAAATGAATCCTTTAAATAAAAAGACCACAAACGCTGTTGTGTGCATCACTCTTATCTGAGGTTTCTGTCCACGTAGCTTTTGTTGACATCGTCTAGTCGGCTGACGCTGCATCCTTAAGGTTGATCTGAAGGCTTTCTGGGTTTCGTGTTTTCACCATGGAGGCAGTAAACATGGATCAGTCTTTGAACTCATGAATGTTTATTATGGTCCACGGCAATAACAGAACCGTAAATATAATACACACAAAAAAGATTATAAATAAACTATTTACACATTTCGGAACAAAGCTGATCTTCCAAAAGAAAATAAAACTTTCTCGAATCAACATGTCAACAATGTATGATCATGTACCACATCCAAAACGTATTTATCTGCAGAGCGATATGTCTCATATTCAAATCACTTTTTAACTCTTGGATAATATATTGCAGATTTACACAGTGAAATTCAACCAAATGCATAAAATTCTACTATGAAGTCAGCACACATTCAGCTATATATCTCTCAAGCAAATAATATTGCTAATCTATTGTCCATGTGTTTGTTGTATTTCCATACAAGGCCTCATCAAACTATTCAAGGATACTTACTCTGTAAATCGTTTGAGTTGAGTTAATGGCTCTCAACTTTTGGCAGATTGGTATTAATTTATTGTGAATATGGAGAACCATGAAATTATCATAGAATAATGTTGTCTTGACATAGGTTAGTCATACCGTTCACACCTTGTGAACAATTATGATTATGATTAGAAACCTCACAGACCATCCAACAAATTCCTATTGACACTGATGTAGGCTGCCATCGCATTGCTTCAACGTCATTTCCGGGGAACGATTACATCTTTTCTATGATGCCCTGAATTAGTTGATTTGTCCTTTTGCAAGGCTGAAGGGCTTCATATTCTGCAAAGACGTGGCAAATGTTCTCCATTCCAGCCTCTGGATCTTTTACGACCATACCAAAAATCCTGTGGGAGAAAAATAAAAATAAACATTAGGTTACAATTCACGTAACTGCAAACAATATTTTGAATGTAAGGGTATAATTTACGAGATGTCAGTGAAAATACACTGTACCTTGCTGGTTTGGAACCTTTCAGCCATCTGAGAAAAGAAAATGTCATTTAATAACTTGTTTAGATACATTAAGTGCTGTGATTAGCTTAGTCCAAAGCACATATTTACTAATTATTTTCGCAAAGCAACTCACAGCCGCTTGTCTGGATCTTCACCGCTATAGCTCAACAGATGCGCAGGATAGTGACGTCTGAAGAACAGCCTGTAGAGGGAGAATACAACATCGGGTCAAATACATTTGAATAATAAACACTAACTGCAATAGGCTTAACATAATTACACCTATATTCTTTGCTACACATAGCCACTCTTCTAGATTCCCTCATCGTATACAGGTGAACGATCACACCGTTCTGCTTCAAGTGGAACTTTTTCTTACTTTCTCTGGATGTCTGTGAGCGTGACACCTTTAGGTGACACTCTCAGGTTGACAATGGTTGGTGTGGTGGTGCTTTTCCTCTGGAGTAGGAAGGTGACTGCCTTCTGGACCGCACACGGTCCCGTTAGCATCTCAATGGGGGCCGCGCACAGGTAGAGGAAATTACAGGCTAGATATAGGAGAGAAGGTTGGTATGTGAATAAAGTTGGTGGATGGGCAAGAAGACAATGTTATAATCCCCTATTTAAACTATATTTTATTTAATGTCGACTCAATTCCATTCGAAAGGAGTACATGCTACTTTTGGGGGGCTGATAAATAGAAATACGTGAGAATATTTGATAGATGATTGCGTTTGACGCGGATCACGTGACGGTTGTCAATTAACTGTCAGGTTACCAGCTGCGTTTTTTTTTTTCAAGAACGCAAGTATGGTGGTTGGTGGAAAGCTATTTAGTAAACTGACGTGACCGCTCGAATTTGTTGTTGTAAATGTGAATGTTCAAGTGAAAAAAACGAAAATGGTTCCAGTTTAATGATGGGGTGGATGTGTCTTCAACCGTGTGATAAGGTAAGACTGCAGGCACTGTGCCACCAGCGTTATCCCTGTTAGCTTTCTATTGTACGCTGCTAAGTCAGCTGGTTATAATAGAAAGCCACGGAAGCTAGTATGATTAATTGAAAACAGTCAACGTACCAGTTTTGGTCATGTCCTCTGTTAAGTTGTCATTTGCTCCCTCCTCTGCTTGGATTTGATCTGTGGACAGTGTTACTTGTTAAATGTGTGCACACAGGCTGGACCACACAGTCCAGTTTGGATATGCACTAATACCGACACAAAATGTGTACATAACCGATCCAAAATACAGTAAAAGTTCACATTCAAAAAGATCAATCTCCTCATTAACATTTTAATTATATTAATACATTCTGCATCTCAACTGCTGACTTCTGCTAAAGTTGAACTGAAGCTCACACGCACGAATAGTGCAGGATGTGAACTCACAAACTTGCCAATACTTAAGTACCTTGCGACTGGAGACGTAGTTTGCAGGGAAGGGCATACGGGGTGATGGTGTGTTGATAAACAAGAGCAGACAGACTTCCTGCAAATGCGTAACAAACACAGATGGGATGTTAGATGACGATTAAATTAATGACCATAAACAATCATTCAGAAGAATTGAGAGATAATGATGTCAATTGTGGTAATTCGCGTTTCTCTCCACAAGAGGGCAGAAGTGCTCTGAAAATGCACCGTCGGCCACACACTGCATTCAGACACTGAGTTCTAGAAAAATAATTATGTGGACCTAAGCCATATACGTGAGAACACACTTGTAAGGCCAAATATAAAAGGCCGTCTCTGTGGACTTCGTTTTCTGATGTTCTTTGCCATAATGGATTATAGTTTGTTGACATTGATACTACATTATTGAATGAGTCTGTGCTTGTTACATAAACCTTTTGAGACCTGAAATTGAATCACTCATTTGATCACTTCTGATTTGACACGAGACTTAAATGATAACACAAGATGTTAGCTCTAAACAAGATTGTGTATAAGTCCGTCAACCAGATAAATGTCTCAATGTGTCCTGAGGACATGTGCCCTGAGGATGCGAAGGTTGAGTATAGACCTGGAGTGATGAAGTAGAAGGATTACAAAGTCAGATTTGAGTGAAGGCTGTCGGAGTATTGGAGGGCACAGACTCACCATGTGAGTCTCACCATGTGAGTCTACTGCTTTAAGGGAGATTACAACACACTTCCTCCTCACACGTGCACTTGTCACTGACTAGCATCTGGTCATACTCTCACAGGATGTACTGGGTGTGTGTTTCTTTTTACATCCAGACATGTCCGGTGTCGGTGTCTGTGTTAGGCTAGATAACCCGGTGACGTCGTTGTTTGTGTGGTTTGCTTACCAAAGTATGGTTCCTGAGAAGTGCCTTTGATGCGGACACCTTTGGCCGAGGACTCGATGAGAAAGTGCCTGATGAGCTCTGAACCGCTCAGGCCTGTAATAAAGAAATGGAAAGGTTTAGGGAAAAGACCACATCAGGAACGCCACTGTACATTTAGTGGTCCGCGTTGGCCAGTTTCTTAAATGGATTAAAGCGAAATGTTTTCGAATGGAAATCTTGAACTTTGAGTCCCCTACTCTTATTTTCTTTTAATGTTTCCGATCCGGTGTTAACTTGAATCTGTAATACGAGTCTTGTAAATGTGACATTTCAAAACCAACTAGCGAGGGCGCTAAATCCTTTTTGAGGCAAATATTTAACAGGTCCTCTCATGTCATCTCAGAGTTAGGTAAGTTCTGCCAGATCATATCCGGTTTTCTAGTAGGTTCTGTGGGCGTACAGAGGGTAGTTAGTAGGAGGATTTCATAACGTGAAGTAAACCATGGCTTAGAGGGATCACCTAGTACCGCATTTCTGGAGGGACCCATTCTGAGGCAAACCCATGAGGACTTGTAGTTTAACTCCAAGTATCTAACTACAATGAGCTTCATTTGAGAAAGGAAAAAAAAAAATCTCAGACATGTTGAAATCAGCGGACTGAAGTCTGGGAAATCTTACCAAGTTGGCTGGTGGGAGAGACGTTAGCTGGCACCTTGTCCACCTTCATGGCTAGTCCAAAGGAACCCTGGTATGATGTGCTGTCCCTCACCACGAAGGACCCCGGTGCCTTGTCTCTCAGGAGGGCTTCAGCTATGATTACACACCACAGAAACAGCTCTCAGTGGATTGCAGGGGAAGAGGCCTTAGTCTGCACAATCAGGCACACCTCTTCTACCACCTAACCCCAGTTGAAGTTGCTGTTTCACACCCAGCTAAAACCTTCAAATACCCCACAGGCATTGTTGATAGTGATTAAAGGAAATCCACAAAGATTCTTCGAAAGATGTGAGAACCATGAAATGTGTTTAGTGCAGAGTTTTGAATGAGACGCTCACCCTCTGTTCTGTTGATATGTGGACAGAACCAGAATTTGGACGTGTCCATGACGAATCTCATTGATGACTGGCTGTCGTTGAACATGCCTTTACCATCTGAGCGATGAGGAATATGACAGCAATCAACAAACGCCAATAAGTTGGAAAATCCCCCTGCCTTTGCTAAACGTCCTCAAAGCATACAAAAATCCTGATTCATTTTTGAAACTGACCAGGAGGATTTCAACAGTGGGATCTCATGTCTTGTGGTTAAAAGGATGACGCATTTTGACTCACTGTGAGGAGATGAGGGCCTGGAGAGAGATCTCTGGATGGGCTGTGTGGGGTTCATTTCTGGAGAGGACTGCAGAATCTGTCCAGGCTCCGGTACTCCGTTGACCAACACCACAGGGATGTCTGTTAGAGAGCCGGCCAGCGAAGCCGGACTGCTGTGGAAGCCCTGGCTTCGGATCCCAGGGCAGTGGCCAATCGGTGAAGGCCCAGTTGGCGAGGGTTTGTCTGGGCTCTGACTGCTGGAGCTGAAGGGCTTGGCTGGCCGAGACACATCGCTGAAGGAGCCCGACGTGCGGAACAGGAGTCCCTCGGGACTGTCGCCATCTTCACTTTGCAACGATTGGCAGCTGAGATTGGAAGAAAAGGATATGTCTTTAGCGCCAAGACGCTGTGCAGAAAAACATCAAGTACAATGTAAAGGATGAAGTTTTACACTTGAAAATTCGCTGGCCTGTTTCAAACCCTAACCCAACTCACTGGACACGCATCCAGATTCATACCTGCTCTTACGACTTCTTACGTGGCAAAATACATAGTGACTTCAGCTGTATCTAGATACACGTGGACCCTACCTGCCAAGCATGTAGCTGGTGTCTGAGCCAGGAGATGTAGAGAGCAGGGACACTGCGCTGTTCCTCTGGGAGGAGGACATTCGCAGGACAACCGGGGAGCAGGACAAGTCTCCATGGTGGGACGGAGCCCGGCGGTGGACGCTTCCGCAGGGCAGGGGAGGCCGAGAGGACCAGGGGGTGTCTGAGAAGACCAGGGAGCCCTGAGGGCTGCAGCTGGGGCTAGGGTGCACAGGTATGGGCATGCTACGAGACATGGACGAGGCACGCCCTGGAGAACACCCTCTGGAGACCAACACGCAGTTGGAGACATTTTCTTCTGGAGAAGAGTCGTCTAGGGAGAGAATGGAAAGATGAACATTGAGAGCAGAAAAGAGGATGTGGAGGGAAGAGGATGTGAAACGTTCTTACAACAGGAAACGCTGCAGATGAAATGGTTTTAAGATGGCAAGGACATTGTAGAGTTTGTGGATCACGATTCGAATGATAACGTCTTATGTACTGTATCTTATTCCTTTGTACTTTTTGCTTGCTTAAGTATTAGTAAGCAGGGCTTGGCTGTAATATGTCAATACAGAACTTCTTGAGTGTTTACATATAGAGGTCCTTAAAAGACCTCAGTGGAGAATAGCCTTGAAATACCTGTGTCAAGCAGGCACTAACTTGCTTCAAGTTCCAACCCTGATTTCTTCGTTTCCATGCATACAAATACACCAAGCAACTGTTATGTTCTAGCTGTTGTAAAGCTAGCTTTACATCACGGTTGAAATGGAGGCCTATCTTGTTTTAACTTGTCCTGGTGGTTATTGGGGCCTGGTTTATGTTCTGTTATCGACAGCAGTGGCGTTTGGCTGTGCCTTGGCGTTAGTCAGCTGTCCTGTGGTCAGGGCTAGCCAGACAGCCTGCATAGAAACAGTAGACAAAGTCGACACGATGACTCATGCTGATGTTGGTACGAGGGAGGTCTGTCCATGAGTCAGCAGTTAGTGTGTTACAACCTACCCTGATGTGCATTCACTCAATAACACCACCAGGTTACCATGACGCTAGATGTATTTCACTGTTGATCATTATGTGTACTGGTAATGCACAGGGTGTAGCAGACCGTTTTGTCTGGGCAGTCACCCAGAACATCCAAAGCAGAGTCATTATGTGATTATGTAACATTAAACTGTTGTGAAAATAATGGGTGTACTTTCACAGCTCCAGGCTACGGTAAATAACCTCAGTACTTTTCAGCACCTGCAGATGTTTCCTAGATGTTGGGTGGAAAACTCCAAAAGTAGTCAGTGAATCCCCATCCACTTAGTTCAACTTTGAATGTTACTTCTGTTCAATTTACAGTAAATCTAAATGAGGGGAAACTGTCTAGACGATTGAACATTTGAATGGGGTCAATGAGATGTTTTGACTGTGTCAAGTGCATTGTATACAGGGTCTAGTGGGAATAGCGTAGCCAAATACCAACAAAAAGTTTGAAACTTGACAAAAGGACCATGTTTCCTAGATGATGATGAATGAATGATTCGAGAATTCGATCGCTTTAAAAACACGAAACCAAAGACATCTATCCATTCCCAGTGGACGTTTTGTGTTACCTGTGTGGCGGCTGCCGCTGGACATGTGCCGCTTGTTCCCATGGATGGGCTCAAAGGTGGGGTCCAGCTCCAGGATGAGCTGGTTCAGGTTATCTAGGGAGACGTCCAGCTCCGAGTCGTCACACTCCCTTTTGGGTTCCGTGGAACACGCTCCTCTCCTCAAAGCCTCGTGGGTGGGGTCCAAGCGGACAGTTTGACCCACCCTTAGGATGTGATTGGCTACGCTATGGGACATGTTTTCGGTCATAGGCATCACAGTAGAACTGTGTCTGTAGGGACACAGACACACAAGGGAGATTAGGAGAGGTTACATACATTGGCGGTAGGAGGGTAATTATCTTTCTGGTCTCTGCTATAGATGGCATCATAACTGCTGTGCAATCCTGTGGCCAGTGACTGCTTGCTATCATTGGGAATGTTTTGGAATATTAATTGATGTGGTACCTTTCAACCAGATTCCACTTGGTTGAATAAATATTTACAGATACCTTGGCCAAATAAGGTTGGTGATTGTTACATCCTATCTCTGAATAAATACCACAAAATAAGTTAGTTAATAAGTTGTTGAGTGCCATTCGAACATTTGTTTTGTGACTCTTAAAGCGACCTTTTCATTGGCTCACAATGTTATCTTGAGTATAGCTCATTTTTTAAACTTCATTCTCACACATTGTGTGTGAACTCCACCCAGCCCAGCACACTCATCAAACTGAACTCAATCCTTTGAACTATGTGAACTCCCTAGAACATTGTCTGTTACGTGATCCACCAAGACTACCCTTTTGTCAAGAGAGCTTCCTGTCTGAACTGATATGTATGTGGCCCATTGTCATTAATTCATCTTTTTGATCAACATTAGAGCCATTTCATAAAGGTTGTAAGTACAAATCAGCTGGTTATCATGTAACTCGATAACATTTCTGGGTGACTCCATTCAGTTCTAAAACAGCATCAATGAATGCTGAAACGGCCTGAATCCTCCACATTGACCTAAGCAACAAGTATAACATCTACTGAATAACATCCAACATCCAGTTGGATGTTGGATGGATGTATTCAGTGGCACTAGGAGTAGGCTTCCACGAATTCCTAAGATTACGACTCCCAAGTATTGTGAAACATTTTCTCACATGGTTGGTTGGAAAGCATAAATCGAAAGGTGTGTCTGAATGAGTCACAGAACCTATGTGAAGTGTCTATGAAAACGTCTACATTATTAGCTCTAACGGCAGTCGCAAACTAAAATTTGGAGACTAAATTGGAATTCCCATTCCCTAATTAGACTGGTGATTGAATCGGATCACAAACAGGTTACCGTTCATTTTGGATAAATACTATAGTGTACCTCAGACAGTGCCTTGAAAGGTTTACGTTATTAAACACTGTTCTAGCTGACGTACTGTTCTCCATGAATTACATGCAGCAACGCAGTAAGTTCTGCTTATGAGTCCCATTGTAGCGAAACCCCTTGTCAAAGAACCATATTTCACACACACACAAAAAAACATTTCTCGAAGGTGTAGGTGGATAAACACACTGTCCCACCTCTGCCTCAACACACATGACAAAATGAACACAACTCAAACACTAGCCTACATTTTGATATAACTCAACACATTTGCTACCCACTACTTTAACTTACCATCAGATCTGTTTGAACTCTCTGAACTATCTTTTGACTGTCGATTCAACACAACGAGGTACATTTGGACTTTCCTGTGATCGAAAATGTGAAATACCTGTGTGGTGCAGTCTTATTCTTCTGAAGGTGTGAATCTTTGTCTCCCAAGCTTCGATGTTCATTACCTCCATGTGTTGACTGCTTTTTATTGATGCACGCCAGCCCCTCCTTCTGTAACCAACGAGAAGCTGACCCGACAAGCCCTTGCAGCTCCAACTATCTGGGCTAGGCCTGATGATGTCATCAGCGTTCAAAGTGTATATCTTCAGGCAGTCTACCTTACTGACTTCCACTGTCATACTTCCTTTCCTGGGAAGTAGCCACTCCTACTGGGGGAAGATTCTACTGACAATGATTGCGCAGTTCTTTCTAAGAGGTTTTAAAGGGGTTATAATAGACTTTCTTAGCAAGACAGTGAACGCTGAATTAAGCTCCTCCGCTTTTGCCTTGATGTCTTTATTGACTTTTTTACTTAAGCCCAGGCTCATTTCAACCTTGGTCATGGCGAAATAAGACAACACATACTGTCATCTGTATTTTTATTTACAAAAACGAGAAGAAAAAAACAAGATGGTATGAAAAAAACAAACAAGAAATAAGCATGACAGTTACAATATTCCAAAATGTACTTGTGATTATCATGTTACCATGTAGTCAGTTACAACAATATAGCAGTACAGCTAATGACCTCCTGACTGTAAAAAAATGAAAAAAGCAAAATGAGAAAAGTGAGGATTCAAAAAATCCCCCCCCCCCCATTCAAAAAGGTACATAAACAAAACGTATGTAAAACTTTGCAAACGTTTGTGTCGAAAGATGGTCATAGTACGAGCCAACAGATTGGCGTTCTGCCCTTCAGGGTGAGAAGGTGGTGGACGTCTCAGTGTCTGTTGCCGCCGAGCTCCTCCTCCGATGGCAGGTGTACTTGTAGAAGCTCTCGTGGCTAATGCAACCCAGATCCTTCAGCAACTTCATGAGGTCATGGCGGAACTTGACCCCGACGAAGGCGTACACGAAGGGGTTCATGGAGCACCTGAGGAAAGCCATGCACTGGGTGACGTCGGAGGCAAAGATCAGGCTGTTGTAGTAGCGGCAGTTCTTGGTGCCCCCGTTGACCGTGTCCAGGGTGGTCAGGACAAGGACCAAGTTGTAAGGCAGCTGGCAGACCAGGAAGACGGCCACCACCGCGAAGATGACCTTGATCGCCTTGTTCTTCTCGAAACTCCGGGCCTGCCACAGGGTCCGAACAATGGAGTAGTAGCAGAAGCCCATGACCAGGAAGGGGACGCCAAAGCCCAGGACCATCTGGCTCACTTGGATTCCCACGCGGAGTTCGTCCGTGTTCACAGCGTAAGGGGTGCAGGTGTTGTTGTTGACGTGGGTGTAATACATCTCTGGCACGGAGCAGAGCATGGCCAGGATCCAGATGCCCATGCAGGACACCTTGCTCCAGAAGACAGCCTGGGAGCGGTGACGGTGGGCGGAGATCGCCTTGGCGATGGCGAAGTACCTGTCCATGCTGATGCAGGTAAGGAGGAACATACCACTGTAGAAACTGACTTTGTAGACGGTGTACATCATTTTGCAAGCAGCCAGCCCTAACACCCATTTTGTCGTGGCGTTGGATGCCCAGAAAGGCAACGACAGGGCTACCAGCAGGTCAGTAAAGGAGAGGTTCAGCAGGTACACGTCAGTCATGGTCTTCAGCCGCTTGAAGTAGTAGAAGGTGAGGATCACCAGGAGGTTTCCCACAAGCCCGAAGATGCAGATGATGGAGTAGAAAATGGGCATGAACCAGGAACGGAAATTACGATTGGAATCCACTTGGCACTGCTGGGTGTACTGTTCGTAGTCAATGTACTCAGACTCTGTTGTCATGGTTTCCATTTCTTCCAAAGGTAAGCTCTGAAATAGAGTGAATCATAAGGTATGGGAACTCACTGATGTATGTTGCTGTCAGTTGAAATATAAATGTTTGTATTTATAGTTAAATCACAGTCGTTAGATATTTGGGTTGAAGGTTTTTGCCAAATCCTAGCCACAGTTCTCTGATACTGTGTTTTACTCGTGACTTCCTGAAGTTGTTCTACAGTAAATCAGACTTTGTGGTTAGTCGATTTTCTTTCCATTGGCATGCTGCACGTTGTAAGTTGAATCATAATTGAAGTCAAGTCAAGATGGACATTTATGAAGAGGAAAAACAAAATTGCTGCTTACCTTAATGCCAATCATCCAATTCAGATCTCCAGTTATGCTGGCTTTAAAAAAGACATAGAGGTTAACAACTTGGCTTACCTCAACTACAATTCTGAAAGCTAAAATCGAAAATACTTGTGACAGTGATATACAGTATGATGTAACCATACCCTACCATTGAGGTTTATACCAAAGGCCTGTGTTCAAAAGCCATTTTCACTCATAAAAGACTGATGGCTGAACAGATCGGCTACATCGGTGGTAAGTTAAAAAGTGGGACTTTACGAGGAGTTTTGTTTTCTCATTTAGATTCATCAAACTAAAAGTGATATTGAAAGGAAAGTCCTCCTACTACAAAAAAAATCCCTGCAAATGACAACACTCATGACACACTCATTTCTGAAACTAAGGTTTAATTCCTCAGAACAAGATCTTTCTTAACATAACTAAACGGTTCTTCATGATTGCCTAGAGACTGTACCTAGAAAAACTGGGTATGGATCTATTAACTAGACATAATAGTGAGGACTAAATTAAGTCCTTTATTTAATGAATAACTTAATATGATCAATGCATGTCTAGAGTTATCTGCCTTTTCTCCTCTCTCTTAAATCACTGGCAGCTAAGTTTTAAGTGTCCACTGTTGACCATATGTACAATTTGATCTGAAAATGTTATTTACTTATTAATGTCTTACACTCACTTTGTATACTGTGAATTAGATCATTATTACTTAATATAATTAGCCGAGTAACTTCAGTGAGTTGAAACCTCTATATTTCTTGGTACAGCAAATGACATGACCAAGTTGGTCCTATTTTCAGATGTCCGGTTACAGTGCTAAACAACGACAAGCGAGACATCATTTGACCTCTGCACTATATTAGAAGTTCAATCATTCAACTGTTTTTTGGTAGAATCATCAACTCACCATTTAGCAAAGGCATTGAGCGAAGGTGACACTGATCTCACTGCTAGTCGTTCAACTCAGAGGAAGCAAGAAAAGGAAGAGGTGCTAGTACCTTTTGAAGCTGAGCTTTAAATGAAAAAGGAGAGAAAAAACCCCCTGATCCTCTCTTCTGCCTCACCTCAGTGTAACCGCAAACTGAGAGCACTGTGCAGAGGTGTGAGGAGACAGCCAGTGTGTAAACATGTGGGTATTGTTATCCTACCTTGTACAGAAGTACAACTACAAACTGCAGCACAACTCAAGTCAAAAGAATCTCGTTCACAGGTCGCGCTGTACGACTCTTGCTCCGTCCTTTCGACTCTATAAAGGACGGAGACGTTCTTTGATCAGCGGATGGACTGATACACTGGCTGTCCATGCCTGTGCGTAGAACTACTTTTAGTTGATATTAATGCAGTTTTAGAAGCCCACCCTCTATGGCCTCCAGCACATTATGAGCATGACAACGGCACTGAAAGACAACGTGTCACCGTTTGTGTGTGGAGCAAAGTGAACAGGATGTCCTGATACATATGTGTATATGTGTGTGTATATATATATATATATATATATATATATATACGTATATATATATACACACATACAGATGTGTGTGTAAAAAATACACTCTAGATGTTGAATACAACAATAGTAACAAGATGCCGTTAAACTAATAGGGACCATTTGCAAATGAAACCACGGCAGGACGGCCTGGTCATTGATAGACAGGTGTGTTGATATTTAACTTCCTTCAAGAGGGTTTTGACTTGCATATGTCTGTGCACCTGCCCTTGCGGTCATGGTTTTGTAGCTTTCACTGCACACAGGAAAGCGTACCTAACCACACATCTCTGCACCACCAGATCCTTCTGCGTTGCAGGGCAAAGGTGGAACGTTTCCAGAATCGAACAAGCAATGGTTTGCAGGTGCAGTTTCTGCATTTGGAATGGCCATCAAAAACCCAATCTGCCAAAGCAGTGATCGGTTTGGGGGAAACCTTGGGGGTCTAGCAGCTCTTTAACTGACCTTTAGTTGCCCGCCGTACACTTATACTCCAATCACATAAATGACGAGACGGCCAAATGAATATTTTTGTTTTCCAAGTTGAGAAGTAGTGGTTGAAAACAGGAAACATGTCACATAGTTCCTTTACCTGTACTTGCAGATCAAACGCTCTTGCTTTCAGACCAGCAGTAGTGTGCATCACATGGGTTTACTTTCCACCTTGTACGCCAACAAGCTGAAAAGCCACTTCATGAGAATAAACACATTACCATCTTAAATTCAGGGTAGAAAAGTTTATTGGTATAAATATGTAAAAGGAAACTGATCTTAAGACTGCATGTTCGGAGCTCAGTTCTTCCACTTGCTTTACAATGAGATGAAAATCCACTTGTGTTCAAGCAAACCATTGAGCACTGCTCACGACGAAACATTGAGAAGCTCGTTCTGGATTAAACGCCATAACACTGCCAACATAACACTGCAAGGTTGTTCTAAGCGTACTGCTTTGATTTGATTGAGAGCTAGCAAACTTCAGAACACAGCTGGAGCCCTGTTTAAAGCGTGACGTACAGTACAAGTTGATGGACAGACTGATGATATGCAATAAGTAGAAGAATAAATAACAAAAACTACTACTGGTGACGACTAACTCCTGAGACAATACTGTCACTTAATACTGATACTGAGAGTAAACAAGGAAAATTTAACTTTTTTTTTTCTTCCTTTTTTTGAGTCTTTTTTTTTTGCCACAAAGGCAACTCCTCCATTCGAAGAATTACATCACCATGCAAAAATAACATCGGAAGCAACATAGGCAATACACTACAGAATACAGAAGGTAATCATAACATTAAACATTGAACACATGTCCATTTGTGACAGGATTTTACAGCCAGTCTTTATTCATGATCATCTGGAGTACGCCAGATATATAGTGCCGCAGAATAAGACGAGGGATATGTATTGTTTTTAAAACGGATGGAACGGCATAGCATTCGCTTGGGCTTTGTGGCACATTGTCAGAAGTCCTACATATTTGATGGCCTCATTGCTTTGCAGTTTAGGCTTGTTACTGTAAAAGAAAATGTCAAGCGTCAAGCAACAACATACAACGGCCTTTAATGGAAATCACTTACAACTTGACTGGGAGAGTTTTGCATCACAAAGTAAAGCCGGCGCAAATACGGTCGCGCTATCTGCTCAACCGTGCGAAGTGTCATGGGAGGAGGCCTTGCGTACGTACGGAGAAGCAGGTCGCGGCTACGTGGGACGCTGGGATCAGTGGGCGACGCTGCGCCCTCGGCTGGGTCCTTCTGAAGCCGGCTCGCTGGGCGGGGCGTCCTCTGTCAGGGCCGAGGTGGTCTCAGAGCCTGTGTTACTGTCACTGGTGCCCTCCTCCATGGCCCCCTCCGGGACACTCTCTTTGTCCTCCGACGCCCCCTCTGTGCTGCCGGAACAAGCCTCCGGCTCCTCTAAGCCCTTCGCCTTCTCTGTTTCTGGCAAAAGGAGGGATTGCGTAAGAAGATGTCATTAGAAGCAAAAGGATCATCTGAGCTGGAATGAATGAAGGGAAAACGGCTCGTTGCCACTAAGATGACGCACGGAAAGGAACAAAGAGAAATGACAGCAGGAATTCAGCGCGGCTGACTGATGGACACAGCAAAAGGCCTCACCGCCCGCGTCGACGGGATTGTTTTCCGTCTCCTCGCCCTCCTTGTTGCTGCCTTCGCTCGGTGAGTCCTGCTGGGCCTTGGCGCCGTGTGCCCGGCCCATGTTCTTCTCCGCCTCGTCCAGACCAGAGGCGGAGGCGTCCTGCTCCCCTGGGTCCGTCGCCTCCTTCTCCCTCTCCGCCATCCGTCGGCGGGATGCCTCCTCTGCCGCCGCGATCTCCGCCGATATCTTCTCCATGTCCACCTCCACTTTCATACAGCACAGCTGGACAGACAAGAAGGCAGTTGGAAACGGACGGCCTGAGGCGAAGCCCTGTCGGCTCGGTCGACACGCGCCATTGAACGACAGGCTGTCATCATAGGTTTAACCACTGGGGGAAACGAAGCAGCGCTGACGATGGTGAAGCACAAGGACGTGAACCTGAACGCACGGATGGTAAACGTTGCCCTCTACTGTCAGGAATACGGAGCGCATCCATAACCAGTGCTGCATGTTGACTCGGATCAACTGTATTAGGTCTACAAATCTAAAGTGATGACAGTTGTGCGCTGGCCAGGACATGTGGATGAAGTTAGCAGCTGGTGCGCTCTATAAGGCAACGCAGGCCCCCCCTTGGACATAGCACGGGTTCAACCTTGTGCAACACGCAGCGCAGCACCACCATGATTGCTCACACATGAAGGGATGGGAGAAAGAAGCAGGGGGATATCGTACCCTTTTGAGCTCGTTGGTGAAAGACTCTGTGGCCTCGATGAATTTCCTCTTCTTGTCTTGGTGGCGGTCCTCTATCTGGAGTAGCTCAGCCTCCAGCTTCCTCTGCGGGCCAGACACACAGGAACAACAGGCTGAGCACTCTGGGTCAATTGAACGATCCGTCACAGAGACATGAGTTGGAAGGGGGATATGTTGATAGAACCGTTTTTATGGTCTTCAACTTGGTATGTCTGAATTGGAGACACCCAGAATAAAGCTACTGATATGGCTATTATTTCAGGTGCCCACAGCGCTCACTGGAACTTCATGAGTAATGGTTTAGGGTGCGCCATTAACCCTTGTGGGTTAAGGTTGACCTTTAACACTAAGGATTAAGGGTCAACCCTAAGCCGAGACCACAGACGAGGCCCTAACACCGTACCTGGTGCACCATCAGGGACTGAACCTGACGTTTGAGGACCTGCATGCGGGCGGTGGTGACCACGGAGCGCACGTCCGGGACCACGCTCTCGCTCAGGATCTCGCTGATGAGCCGGTGGTTCCGTTGGAAGCGGGCCGCGGCGGTGTGCTTCATGGAGAACCCGTCGTCGTAATCTGAGGAGAACACAAACATGCCCTGGGGCGGTTGGTCACGGATGACGGACAAGGGAGGTTCATTGAATAGGTCAGTAAATAATCGGCATTATCTTCTTAAAACCCGAGGTTTGTATTCGCCGAGGATTCTATTGTGGCTAGTATGGATTTTTAGTAAGATCATTTAGATCTCAGACAAATCCAGGGGAGAAGTCAAAACAATGGAAACGCTGGGTATGATTTGAGAGGCAATGCGGTTCAAACGGACTATGTACACACGACTTCCAAACTCTTTGCGCTTTCATAAGGTTCCATCTTCACATTTGAAAGATGTTCCTCTCCAAACCATCTGGAACTCGATATCATATCTGTAAACCAAATCGTGGCAATCTCTCTCAAAGTCAACAAACGTACATGCATCTTGCCGAGAACACAACTCATTGGGACACCGACTGACGGTTTTATGGACGTGGGTGTTTCAAATTAGACGCACAAGTCTTTCTATGGGGGTTTCCTAGAGGTGGGTGTAACTCAACTATGCCCCTACGGTTTTGATGTGTGAACCATTGTGGCAGGAGCGGTAGCCATTTTGTTAACAATGGCCGAAAAGAAAATAAAAGGCCTCTGAACTGTCTTCAGGTTTAAATGTAAGAAGTAGAACAAACATGTAGAATAGTTTTTTTTTGTGTGTCATGCGTGTTCTCATCAGAGTATATTTGGACCATTGTACAGACTAAAGGAAGAGGTAATTACAGGGGGAATAATCACAATTGAACTGAAACAGAGGATGAATCATGGATGAGGTTGTCTCCAGAGGCTGAAACATGGGTGTGGCAACCACACAGGTTTGCGGTTGTACTACTGACATTGCAGTTATTGTTACCAAGGGAATGAAGTGGCAAACAGCATGTGTCACAACATGGTGTTAAGCCTAATTTACGCTGAAAACGCCTCCAGGGCACGGTTTCCTACGCAACGAGATCACTGATTCGTGGAACCTAAATTGCCACAATGCAAACACTGCGGTCATTAACACACTTCCGTCGTTGGCATTCATTTGCATTATTACTGCGGTCTAGGTTGCGCCTTGATTTCTGCTCGCTTCCCGACAACGACCGAGCTTTCGACGCAGTCTAGAGCGTTGGTAACGTGAACCGGACTGAGCGGGTCTGCGACAGAGGTCTTGGCGGCGCCGACGCCTTACCGTCAGGGTCCTCGGCTGGTTGGATACTCATGTACGGCTCGCCCTTATCCAGACGGGACTGCCTCTGTCGGCTCTCCTCCTCCAGGGCGGCCTCGGCGCGGTTCTTGGCGTTGACGTAGGCCAGGTAGGCTGGGGAGTTGTGGTAGGCCTTCATGCTCTCATTGTACTCAATCTACAGAGGGTGAGACAAGGGATATGAAGTGGGGGGGAGGAGGGGGGGGGACTTAAACCTAAAGGCACTAAACGCACAGTCCCTCAATGCTTTCCCACTATTCCAAATAGGAGAGAGGTTACTCAGGTGTTTCACGGAGGAAGGAATGATGACTGGAGGGACCCACAACTGTCGGAGACACCATCTACTGGTCACCCATGACAACCCCCTCCCCCGCCCCCAGTAAATACCCCCCCTTGAAAATAACCAACCTTCTCTGCTTCGTATTCATTCAAGTAATCCTGTTTCTCCTCATCAGTGAGGTCCCTCCACATGCCACCGATTATCTTCCCAATTTCCCATAGCTTCAGATCGGGATTGGAGGCTTTTACTTGATCCCAAACCTGGTGATGAAAACCAGACAGGGCGTGGGGTTGGGCTGGGTTGGAGGGGCTATGAGCGGTTATCTCTTAGCAGAG
Source organism: Plecoglossus altivelis (assembly GCA_036571765.1). NCBI lineage: Eukaryota > Metazoa > Chordata > Actinopteri > Osmeriformes > Plecoglossidae > Plecoglossus > Plecoglossus altivelis. The sequence goes on from BROE01000002.1 coordinate 8,342,436, forward strand.
AAGTCACAAACCAGAGGAGGCCGTGTGGTTCAAGCTCCATCTCCATGTTAATCAAAAATAAACCCAAAAGCAACTAAGCGACCCACAGTAACACTTAATGCTAACGCGTTAGCCCACTTGCTAGCTAGTTCAACACCTGCCTCTGAGTGCGTGGGAGCCGTACCCTACACGTTGGGATATATTGTTACGAGCTGAGTATTTTACGGGGCAAACTAAAAGATATATATATATTTATTTGTTTATTTTTGTTACTATTCTCATGATCTGCCTTGCAATGATGAACATGCAGGGGCAAATTGAGAGCGGTGTGGCTTGAACACTTACCTTCCTACTATAGCGCATATATGGCATCAGAGGCTTGTCTGGCGGTTTGGGTGGCTTGGGAATGTTTATTCCAGAGGAATTCTGGGAAGTGGAAAAGCACATCAGGCATGAGAGTAGTTAGAGTCAACAGTCAGCTCTTAAGACGAACAGTTATACAGTGTCGTAGCATTCAATATCAGTTGATAATAAAGCCGTACATTAATATGAAGGCATGTGGCTTCGATAATGACACTGTAGATTTTCTCCTTAAGGAGGGTGATACTATGACAAAGATGGATCGAATGACATCTTTATCTGTTGTATCAACTTGATCTGAATTTAGGGGACAAGGCCGACCTGAGATTAAATCGAGGCCATTGGAAAAAACCAACTGGTTGAGGAAATGCTCAAATCGCTCCCCCCACCCCCTTAAGCTAAGATAAGCGTCACAGTGTGACATAATGCCATTATCAGAAACCGAGTGCCAACCACAGCTTGCATGCAGCGACTGAATAGGCCTCGCTCAAGTAGCAGCCTTAGCCATGCCAAGCAGTTGGTCTATGATGCCATGGCAACCCTGATGTCATGGGATACTAAGCATGCCTGTCTGCTTTTGCAAATTGTGTTGAAGGGCAGGTTGAATGTGAATGCACAGATGGACGCTTGGCCAGGCTGCACTGTGATGGAAACAGCAGAGGGGGTGCACGAGGAGGGTGGAATGGCGCAGTTTTGTTTTGTTTTGTTGGTAACTTAGGTGGTTTTAAGACTATTCATGCTGTCTATTCTTAAACACCGAAAAGAAGTCAGGCCGAACTTCGTCCTTCTCTAAGGTTTTGTTGGATAAATACTAGTTATAACGTTGTTTGCACATGCTTTCTAAAAGGGGCAAATTAAACCCATCTTAATTTATATTTACCAGGCTCTGAAATCTAACTTTGTACATTCGACTGAGATTTCAGCTATGTCATGTTTCCTACCGTCACCCGACTGTTGCTGCCTGAGTTCCCTCCCAGTCTGTAGTTGTTGTAGGCCAGATGGCTGTATGGGTTGTACCCCACAAACCCAGGAGTGTTGGGCATTTGCTGATGGAAACAAATGAGACAAAAACACGAATGAGAAATGGCCCAAAATAAGAAGGGTATAGAAAAAAAGGGGAAACTTAAAACTCCGTGGGGGGGGGGGGAGACGGACTAACAGAGCTACTCAAAGGAGACTGGCTTTCCTGATTTAGAAAACCACCATTGTGGCGCCCAGAAAACTTTTGTTTGTTTGTTAGTTGTTTTGGGGGGAGGGGGGGGCAGGAAGATTATAGAGCAATTTCTGTATGTGTGCACCGACTGGTATCCTTTTAACAGTATACCCTGTCAGTTGGATTATTTAGAGGAGCTCTGTCATCTTGATCAAGCCCATTTCAAAATGTGCACGTGCTTCTAGCAGATTTCTATGTTACCCAGTACCTCAATGTACAAAGACCATTCAAAGCAATTTAATTAAATCTACAACTATAGATCCTTACATTTGATTAATTGCACTTGGCCAACAAAGTCCATTTAATATCATTTGTTCAAATTAAATTGATCTGACCCCAACAATGGGAATAATATAGTATGACAGTTTCAAACGAAACGCCAATAGTCATTGACGCCGGTTATATAAATATATGAATTGTCATAAAATGATTTGAATATGAGGGGGTTCTTCCAAATCCTCATCTCTATTCCCATTGAAATGACTCAGCAGGTGCTATGATACTTACTGTGGTAGGGGCAGGGGGTGGGGGAGGGGCATATGATGGCCTCTCTGTTATGAAAGAAAATGTGAAGACATTAATGCTGAAGCAAAATGATGTTGGCCATTTAAATCAACTTTATTTCAGTGCAGTGGTGTTACATTTCCCTCTTCAAAACAATGTCGGGATCAGTTTAACTTATGTGCCTAACGTTTTAAGCCTTGCCCCTTCAATGATTTGAACGAAGAAACAGCCAATTTGTCCTTATGAATTTACTTTGACGTTTGAGGAAGGCCAATGCAACACATTGGGGTTAGCTTGGGACCTGGTATAAATTATAGTGTAATTTCTTACTTGACATCTTGGCTGAAGGAGTAAGCTCTCAGTCTATTGCAGTCATTGGGTCTGTAATAAACATATTAAAAAATTTGGAATGATGGTAACAACTTGATGCATTCAACGAAAGCAATGTGATTAATAGCTCCCTGATGCAAGTAATATATGTGCTGTTCATTCACAGGACAAAAGAGATGCCGATGATGCAAATAATGGTCTGTGTCAGGCGACGTACGTGCAACATCACAGAATACAGTATTAGCTAACAGGACTGGCAGGATGACAGTAGTGCTCGCTAGCCAGCTAGCTAGCGCTGCCTGGATGGCGCAGCTAATGTTAGCGTAACGAGTTGGACATATTTCAACCTTTGTAACTGCTCGTCTTTTGACTGCAACTATCAGAAATAATGCATTTGCCTGTCAGAGCCATGGGTGGCTAGCCTGAAACGGATACTTTGATAGATCGCCACCTACTAGATAGCTAGTCAACTAGCTTAGCTAGCTTAGCCTGCCAGAAAATCGTCCAACATTACGTCGCACAGTATAGACTAACTGTTTCACAATAATTCAGCACATCGTTAGATGCAAATTATTTATGAATCTAACAAGAAACAAGATGGACAGCGCTTGATAGCAAATAAGAGGCATTGTGTAGCACGCTAGCAACGGCAGCAAAGAGAATAGGCTAGGCTAAGTAGTCAGCAAGCTTTGTGTGACATAGCCAAGAAAAATGGCATCTTTTCTCAAAATGATGACAAGCAGCGAGACGGTAAATCAACAAAACGCGTTATCTAATGTCTGCTACAGGCTTGTTGTCCTGGTTGTCATAAACTGAAACAAGAACATGTAAAACGGTCAACCAACTCACCCCAAATCCTTTGTCCCCACCACTGTGTGAGTATGTGTAGCTAAACAACAGGGTTTGTAGACTGGCTGGAGAGTCCCCAGAATAAGCGGATGAAATGGGGGTCCACTCTAGATTGCAGTAGAATCTTCCAGAATTACTCCTCATTACAAACATGCACACGTTCAATGCTACTCATATTTAAGGCATTCTTCCCCTGGCTCATATCATTTATTGACATCCATGGTACAACTATCCAACTCAAAATTGACTTCAAATTTATCGACGTTATAGAGTTTAAAACATATGTTAAAAACGTGACTCATTCATCATTGTGTTTCATCCGATAAAGTAAACGCGTAGGCATCAGAACAATGTGATTCAATATATTGCTCCAGCAAAAGTGAAAATGCATAACTCACTGCACAATGATACTTGCAACATCTTAATGAGTTTATATTGATTAGAAACCATATCAACAAGCAGATAAGTGTCAAGCCCACGCGAGATGATCAGAATCATGTTGTAGCCTACATTTGACCCGCATCAGCATACATTTGACCCGCATCAGCATACATTTGACCTGCATCAGCCTACACATTACACATCTAGGGATACTAAATTGCCAAACAGTTTTTTTCCCCTTCATTTTTATGGATTGTTGGGGACGATAACTTTTCCCAAACTTAACTCGAATGGCACCCAAGCATGAAACTTGGCTGAATTGATAATGCTTCACTGAAACAGCCTTTCGAGAAAAGCCACTGCAGTTCTATTCACAGCTCGTATGTTGTTATAGCTCAAATACTTGGCATTCCTGCCCACATTCTTTAAAAGCTGTACATGTCAACTGTTATAATGATGTGCTCTGCTTTCGGACTTTACAAAAACATTGGGAATCCTCCTGGATTTCTGCACCCATTCAACGTGAACAGCACTTGCTTCGGATTACGTATCGGTCACGGCTTCTTGTGAACATCTCACTTCACTGCCTCTAAATTTATCCCTCGACATATTTCTCTCAACTTCCATTGACTTCGAACACTCACCCATGCACAATGACTTCGTTTGACACCTGTTATGTTTTACATTTGGAATTCATTGTCCGAGCAAACTAGTTGAGGATTATACAGTGATTAACACAGGTAAGCTGAGTAGGGGAGGTTGAGGGTAGGCACACATGCCTGCAGTACAGGTTCAGCACAAAAGCATTCTTCTGTCAAGGGGTCAACAATATATTTTTTTTTTTTATGGCTGAAGCCTGGAAGTAGTCAAATCCATTTACAACTGAGCAAAGGAATCCATCCGAAGGCCTATGGATTTCCCGTTTTAGATTAGACACTGGAATTTTCTGCAAGTACTAACGTCTTCTAATTCTAATACAGGCGCGGTTTTTCCTAAGCTGGTACAGCTTACTAAAATAGACTCAGGCAGTGGAACTAAGCAGACTTGATAGTTTACTCTGGTGGTGGTGGACCCTGCAGGTATTTTTAGAAGCAGTGGCGGTCATATTATTATGATGTATCATTCCTGAGGTATTTATTGGACTGCTGCCTTGAGTGTTATCGTTAACTTGTGAAATTTATCCAGCGTTAGAAATGATATTTGAGTCACTCACCTAAAACCTTTATGTCCAGCAAAAACAATATTTCTTCTTCTTACGCATTCAATCTCTTATGAGGAAAGTATGTCATTTTATCTGTCATTTAAGATTCATACAGTTTGGCAGCTGTCGAAATGTGAACAACCCACATTTAATCATCAGTCTTCACTTTGTTTGTTTTCACAGGATATTCTCAATTGCTCGATGACCTATATAAACCTTACACTTTGTGGTAAAAGTGGAAGCGACTAACAGTCTGCAGATAGAACGGATGTAAGAGATATGTATCTCAAATATCTGCGTGCACGCAGTTTTTCCAAACTCTGCAACTGTTTGTTTTAATATACTGTCAACAGCTCATATTTACCAACGTCTTAAAAGCATGCACACATTTCAAGGGAAGACGCAATCAATGTTGAATGTTTACATTTTAATTAGATGTAATATATTGTATACATTGTTCCATTAAGTCAACATTTACAATAGAACCAAGTCATTACTTTGAGTACACACTCTCATTGAGTAAACTTCACCCCCTATTTTTATAAAACATACATTGTATGGTCCTTTTAAGGACCAAACACACACAATCTAGACATTCTTAAGTCCCAGTTCACCATTACACATGCAAATGCTACTTAGAATTAGAATAAACTGTCTGAGGCAAACAGGAATACAAACAGGAATTTTTCTGAAATGCAAATACACTATAACGAATGTTAGAGATAAGATAGCTTAAGCATACACAGTTTAATATATGTAGAACACTGAAGGCCTTTCCTCTAATGACAAAGCCATGATCATTCGTTGTTCTTTTAAGCACCTCTCAACCATTTACAGTACATGTCGGGCCCAACTTGAAAACCTTTTCAAGAGAGTGACGTAAGAATAAGAAATACACATTGATTTTTGGATTTTCATTCCCGCCAAAATGTGGGAAATTTTGTCTTTGGAGACAAAAAAAGAGTTTCACTTAAATGTTTACAGTGAGCACCAAAGTTCCTTAGACAAAGACAAAGTTTTTGTTAATTTGTTTTTAGCACTTTGGATTTGACATGGATACGACGACTAGGAGGTTAAAGTACAAAGGGTTCGCTTCATCAGCCTGACTGGAATTGATCCGAATTGTCCAATAAGCCAATATCAGACTAGTCAAATGTCTTGTGGATAATTGAGACCAAATTAGATTGTAAGCAGACTCCTTTGTGCTTATTATACCTCTTTGTTTACAGTAAACAAGAATGAAGACTTTAAAGAAAAGGTCATATTCCTTACAGTTAAAGAAAGGAGGTGCCGTCATGTGTTGTGGTCGCTTTGCAGCCAGTGGCACTTAGTGTAGCCAAGTGTTTGTGGTGTCATTACATTTGGAGTCACCAAGGCTTTTTTGTACAAATAGTTGTCTCCGATCTTTAAAGGTAAAAATTAAAAAAACACTTCAAATGTCAGTGGGACAATAAACTCTAAAACGCTTCATAAGTCAACCAGGAATAGATAAGACAAAACACTGAACTGTTTCAAAGTGTGAGTATACAACCAAGGAGTTTTTACATGCTCCAAGAGGAAACTGAAGGCAAGGCAAGGTAGCAAGCAGTAATAGAAGATGGCTGCAGTACAGGCAGATCATCTTTGAAGATTCCCCAGTGGCTTGTGATGGATATTGGTTGCAGATTTCAGGCAGTCATGCATGCAAATGATATACAGCCAATTATAAACCTTTACGAAAATATACGACGTTGGGGGGCCATAACGTAGGGGACGAAAAGTGCTTTCATTTCAAAATACTTCATTTAAAACGTATGAAAAATACCTCTGAAGTTGGAGCTGAGAGTCAGTGATGAACCTAATCATGATTGCAATACTGACAAGACCAACGTCATAAGTTGTGGGACCAATACTATGTGGTATTGTTGAAGGATTTATCTTATTGAAGATGATTGAATGTAGGTTGTCCATGTATGAAATAAGTCAATTACACAAGCTAGATAAACATTTGGTGATTTTATTTCCGGGCATCGTGAGTAGGAATAGGATGTCTATTCAGAAGCTTGTTAAATGTGTTTGTCCAAAGTTGTTTCTTCTACTGTTTAGGAGTTTGGTTCTCTAACTCGATTGGAGAAAACTTCCGAGCTTTGCCGTTACCAAAGGGCTATGGACTCTATTCCTCTGACCTTTGACAGATAGGCTACTTGCAGATACTCCACGCATCATTATTCTCTTGGTGAAAAGTGGCCATATTTTTGATACAAGCTCTTTCTCTATTGTCCAATGAATTCGCTTTTAAGTGCCTTATATCCCCCCTGCACAACGTGGTATTAATGCTATAGCAAACAGATTTCCCAACGACAGTCTGTAACTTGTGATTAAGCGAATGTTTCATAAGACCTTCTTCCCTGTTTTCAAGCGACAACGCCGTCAGAAACGGTTGTGTTCCCGGAGGACTCGCTGTGACATTTTTTTCCGTCTACGTTTCCCTCTCTGTCTCCTTCTCGCACCTCCTCTATCCAACGCTATCCAACCCTTCCTTAATGACCTGCCTATCAGGTGTACCAGGGAATGAGCTCACAACACTGTCAGGTATTGAAAGAGGAAGCAGGACAACTGCTGCTCGCGTCTAATTTACAATCTCCTCGCCTCCCTCACTCTCGGTGAACTCACACTGCCAACGCACCATTAACACTGATAACGACGGAACAGGCACAATGATTCCATCCAAGGGGTCAATTAGTAACCCAAGTCTCTCTTGGGAGGATTACATGTACTATCCATTTCTGGGGACGACCCCACTGAACTGTCTGATCTGTACTTCATCCAAGAGGTTGTTCCTTTTCTCTTCTCCATGGCCACGAGTCTGATTTCTAAATCCTTAGAAGAGATTCAAAAGTGTTGCTCTTTCGATGTGCAATACAATCAAGTTGCTGTAATACATTAACAGTCAAGTCTATGGAAATATAGTAAGAGGAGGAAGCAAAAGATTTTTTGGGGAGGGGAAAGTTCCTAATTAATGTATCGAACATAATGTAAATTATGAATGTGCAGTGGTATCATTAACAGTGGTATAAAGTCAGTGAAAAGATATAGGGTTTTTTGAAAGGAAAGAGGGCTTTGTGGCTACGACACTCAGATATGTGAGTATTTGAATGATCTGAACATGGTAACGTTTCCTTCGATTGCAGATACTAGTTGATTGCACTGTTTCTAAAACCTGTTCTTATATTTTTTTTCCTTGTGACTACTCAAATACTGTTGATTATGTTGCATGCAAATTCACTATGTAGGTTAATAAAACAGTCAGTCAGTTAGCTTAAGTATTACTGTAACTATGGACGTGCAGTTGCACCTATTTGATTTTTAATCAACGTAGTGAAAAAAAAAACATTTGGAAAGATTTGCCGCTAACCAGTATTGATATTCACTCATTTAGGTCATCCAGAGATTTGTTGAGTGCCTCCTCTCTGGAACAGTCTCTGTCTTGGGATTCGATCTAAAACAATGCCCATAAAAGTGCAGAAGCCAGTTTTTGGCACAATCAGTGTATAGCACCACTAAACTACGCAACACTGCCAAGCAGTCTGTTGGAAAAGAAATCCTGTATATAGAAGCATATTCATACAAACATGGAGAACAGCACAGGCATGTCAGCACAGGCCCCAGCTGGAGAAACAAGATTATCCTATCAGCAGCGTACAGAATTCTGAGCCCAGCTATGCTGCCGGTCCCCCTGGACAAATAAGCCAGAGAGCTCCCAGTCAATAGAGAGGGGGATGCAGAGAGCTCGAGCGATAAAGCACATCTCTTCTTGGACTCTTGGGCTCTCTCTAGGGTACAGTTTCCTCTTTCAAAGTAATTTCTGTTGTGAAAAACCAGAGGCTTATCATCAATTGCTAATTCAAAGCAGGGAAATGCTCTTTTTTCCCCCTGCCTCCCTCTGTTTTTCATTTGTTTCTCTCCATCCCTCTTTCATTCTTATCTGTCCGTTTCTCTTTTTACAGTCTAATGCTTTCGCTACAGATCCTACTGCATTGTCAATGGCAAGCCCTGCAAGAGGCAAGGGATAGCACTTTATTTACCCCCAAACAAAACCTACTTTGTCGTATTTTCAAGATAACGTTTATACACTTAATCGGTGGACTGTTTTCACCACTTGCCGTTTCAAGCAGGAGTGTGGGCCGTCATTTGACAGAAGCCGAAGGTAAGCTCCTCACACATGCTCAAAAGACACAGAGGGACACAGACGCTCACACAATAGCAAAAACAAACAATATGTGAAGGAAGAAAATTCCATGGTTTTCCTTTTTTGTGTCTTTTTTTTTTTTTGTCGTTGAACTTTTGCATTCTCAAGTACCGTTAGCCTTGCGTGAAGAGAGGCTTTAAGGTGAAGTCCTTTCTTTTCATAGTTACACTAAACAGCACCAGTAGATTTCAGCTGGCCCTGTCACCTCCCCACGGTCGACCCTGCAGGTCCCCTCCTCACTCTCTCAGGGTGGAAGTCATTAACATGTGGCAGTCCAGTTCCCCTCTCAGTTCGAGGGGTCCTGGCTGCCTCATGCCCGTCTTCTGATCCACGCACCAGCACTTTCCCCGCTGCCCATCACGGGCCGGGTGGCACTGTGGGCGGGAAAGTATGATCAAAACATGCAGAGGTGTCACTCAAAAGGAGCCATGTGGCACACGACAGGGGCACGGCAGAAACGGTGTTGGCAGAGGGGTTAGAATCGTACACGACTGACGTGTACATCTTTCGTTTCGATCGAGATGAGAGCGTTGAAACGACTTCATCGCTCGAAGTCACATCCTCTCGATTGAAAGTAAAGTGAAAAAGGAATTCCTGTTTCTCTGTGGGTTACTAAAACCTGAAGGTTGTTCAACAGCTTTGAGTTTCAAAATGATTCCTGGGATCCAATGGGATGGAACAGATCACCCCTCAAAGCTTTTAGTAGACGCAAAGGGTGCAACAGAGTTCTACCGTGGTGCAATTATAGTTAAAGAGTAAACAGATGACTTTGCTTCGACCCCAGACACACTAAAAAGAGCAGACGAGAGTACTTTGAACCCTGTTACACAATCAACCCTAACCCAGACTTTTGAGGTCCATGCCCTTGGCAGGCTTAGTCTTTTATCACTGACTCTGCGTCTGCAGCTGAAGTTGTATATCCCTGTCACAGCAAATCTTATCTGCTTCTGTGTACACAACTTTCTGATTCCCTTTTATCTTCAAAGTTAGCCATTGAGGGGGAAAAGCAAGGAGATACAAAGAATAGTTTAGACCAAAAGCTAATAGCATCTATCACTGCAAGGAGGCAATTATTTCAGAGGGGGTTTTTTTATGATGCAAACCAAGTGAGCACTTTATACTTCAGGACAAATAGTCTTTGATAAATCATTTTCTTTCTCTGCATGCCTGAATATGTGCACTCTTGGCCAGAGTCAGTCCCATCCCACATGAGACAATGTGTCAACAGTTAATATTTCAGTTCATGCACGGTCTTTGTTTTGGCTGAGTGAGTAGTGGCGTAGTTTATGGGAATTGTATGAGAGTACAGTAAACATGCTGGGCCTCACATCCACAATGGAACAATGACATAACAAATATACAGGTGACAGCACCGCCCCCCCCCTCCTCCAAAAACAAACAAATAAACAAGAAAAAAAACAATCTCAACATGACTTGGATATAATAATAACCAGTTTATGAAATACAATTGAATTGATCGCATGTCATCGCAACCGCAACGTAAAACAAAACAAAACAAAAAACGTCCTTATAAGTCTCAAACCTGCTTGGCATGGAAGTCTCCATTCCTGTCACAGTTGGGTATGGGGATGTTGTAAAGGTCGTCGTGGGTACGAGTGTTGGTTGCCAGCCTATCCAGGGCTCTCTGGAGCTCAGCCCGGCAGGGAGCCTGACAAACAATCACAGGACGACCAAATGACTTCACCGTCAACTTTACACGTGGATGTTGGCGGTCAGCCAGATTCTTCCACGGGTTTTATGCTATTGCAAACATGTGCGTTGAATTAAGCGAATACTTGTGAACCTTTTTACAAGATGCACAGAGGTTCTCATAGCCTGCAAAGTAACCCTAACTAACCTTAACTGATCTGTAACCTGTTAACCCAATGCTGGTGACTTTCAAAGCCATAAACTCTTGACGTGACACACCTGTTGTGGCTCTTTGTGCTGCGCGTGGTTGAAAGGCAACGATTGTGAGCGTCTTAGTTAGGGGGATTAAGAGGTGAGAGCGTTAGCGGGGGGCTATCTCACCAGCGCAGCCTTTGGGTCCTCCCTGGCATTGTTGCTTCTCTGATTGGTGGATTTGGAAGGGAGGCGGGCCAACGTCTTCTGGATGCAGCGCTTGTCTTGGGGACTGCAGCGGATGTTGCTGTTGTTGGGGTGCTCAGGGATGATCTCATCCTGCCTTTCCATGGCTGCGGGGGCACAGGAAAAAGAACACAATTCAGCTGCAAGAGCGAGGACTATACAAGGGCGTCAAAATATTGACAAGTCTCCAGGGGGAAAAAACCAAACAAAACGAAACTAGTCAAGGCATGAGCTGTGACAGTGCTTGGGGAATGTCCTCCGAAAACCTCCTATTAGATCGTTAGTACGGTTTCTCGGAAGTCGTCTGTTCTGCATGTTTTGTGGCTTTTGTACCCCCTGCAGAGTGAGCTCAGCGAACAGCTGAACACAGTGGTCAAATGTGGGCCAAAAAGCAGGTTAAACTCAAGGACACAGCAGTGTTCTCACAACAGGGGGGGGGGGCAAGGGGTGGGGGTGCTCCGGACGCAGGCTCTCTTCAGCCCCTCCGCGTGTTAAGAGCCAAGGCATTTTAAGACGAGACCCCCACAAGGCCCCCCTGCTGTCCTGTGTCCTCGCCCCCCCCTCCCCCTACCCCGTTCTGGTCTGTGCCAGAGTCACCTCGCATCTCTGTAAACCTGCAGATCCGTGGCCCTGTAGGCAGCCAGCTGTTTCCTCAGGAAACACCCCCCCTCCTCCTCCCCACCTCACCCACTGTAGAAGAGCACCCCATTTTTGCCAGATGGAAGTCGTTATCGGCCTTTTTGCGCAGCGTCACATGGTAAACGGACGAGGACGTTGTGAACGCGGACTCGTTTACCTTCGTTGTCCTGTGCGTTTCACCTGTGGCCCCTCAAGATCGCCAGCCCCCTTTTTGAAGCAACCCTGCGTTTTGTTCCGACTCTTCTTGCGTTTCTGACCTGTGGTATTTTGGAGCTTGGCATCATCATCAAAGCACCAAAAAGTCTTGGCCCCTGTGGGGTTTTTTTTTTTTGTATGTCGGCTTTCTCAAAAGGCCCGAGCGGAGTACTGGATAGCGTCCGGGCTTGGTTCCAGGCGTAATACAAGTTGCTATTGGGGGGGTGCTCCGGACGCAGGCTCTCTTCAGCCACCGCAGCCCCCTCCGCGTGTTAAGAGCCAAGGCATTTTAAGACGAGACCCCCACAAGGCCCCCCTGCTGTCCTGTGTCCTCGCCCCCCCCTCCCCCTACCCCGTTCTGGTCTGTGCCAGAGTCACCTCGCATCTCTGTAAACCTGCAGATCCGTGGCCCTGTAGGCAGCCAGCTGTTTCCTCAGGAAACACCCCCCCCCTCCTCCTCCCCACCTCACCCACTGTAGAAGAGCACCCCATTTTTGCCAGATGGAAGTCGTTATCGGCCTTTTTGCGCAGCGTCACATGGTAAACGGACGAGGACGTTGTGAACGCGGACTCGTTTACCTTCGTTGTCCTGTGCGTTTCACCTGTGGCCCCTCAAGTTCGCCAGCCCCCTTTTTGAAGCAACCCTGCGTTTTGTTCCGACTCTTCTTGCGTTTCTGACCTGTGGTATTTCGGAGCTTGGCATCATCATCAAAGCACCAAAAAGTCTTGGCCCCTGTGGGGTTTTTTTTTTTTGTATGTCGGCTTTCTCAAAAGGCCCGAGCGGAGTACTGGATAGCGTCCGGGCTTGGTTCCAGGCGTAATACAAGTTGCTATTGGCAAAAACACACCTCTCACAGACCTCTCTGCAATCTATTAGGAAGGCTTTTCTAAGAACTTTTGTTTTCACGAAGAGCCACAAAGACTATACAGAAGCGCTCAATGAGATTTCAATAAGCTTTTAACGGGTTTAATCATGAACGTTCACAGACTAGTTCAAACGTAGGTCTCTTGTCATTTCACTCATTCCAGGTCGCCCCTTTGCTTTTATTTGTACTGAGTCGTGTCACGTGCTTTATTTTTACGGCAGGTACAAAACCTTCGCTCCAGATCTGGGGTGACGTTCCTTAGTGGTAGTTGAGGTGAGGAAGCTCCTCTCTCCACTGTGAAGCTCGCTGGCAGCCGTTGTTTGGCTTGGGCAGGAAAGGGAAGAATGTCTTTAGGCTGTTTGTATTTTCTGGTCATGTTTTAGTGTCCTCATACACCCCACCCCTTTCAGACTCAGCAGGGTTGAAGCTCAATCCCCGGTCATAAGTCGTTCTTTCCCTCTTTTGCCATTCCGCGGTTTTCCGATTCCGCGCTCTTTTTGTAGTGCCGTACGACACGAGCCAAAGTGATTTAGAAGTGGGTCAGAGGTGCCACATCCTGTTTGCCGTCCTCACATGTTCTCCAGAGAGGAAGCGGAGTCATTGTGGCTTTGTTGGATGGTGGTAGAACCGGAGGACTGAGACAACTGCGCTCGACTTTTAAAACGCACCTCAGATCTGCTGACATCAACATATTAGGCCGGTTATTCGCTTGCACCCTAGAATTGCTTAGAAGTTGAATTGCATCGTTAACTCGCAGGCTCATGAATTGTTTTGGTCGTTTGATGGTTTTAGACCCTCTTAACACCTTCAGTTGGAATGAAGATCACTGTGGTATTTCTGGAATACTAGACTCCATGGAGGCAAACTAATTTCCTGCTGCCAGAGGCAGGCTACCGTTTCTTCTAGTCTTCTTCAAATCTTTAGTAACTTAGTCCAGGAAAAGTGTGACCACGGGAATTCCCAGCCCACAGTAACTATAAAGATGCTATGGTGCTGGATCTGCAAGGTTCCAGTTTCAGCTGGGACCTAGCATCTGAACTGAACCAGTAACTTGGCAACCTTATCCCTGATGGACACAGGCACATAGGCGAGACACTGTCTAGTGTTATACTATAGCATCTATGTTCATATTCACCTATGAGTTGGATTAGGATTCAACTTTGCACTATGGACACGCACATATTTAGATGCAATTGTTATTGTGAAGATGTTATTTTTTGCAGATTTAGGATAATTCTGTAAAATGTGGGAATGGGTGATTCATTGTGTTTATAGTCACCATCAGTGATTTGACCATGTTTCTTGTTAGCATGGATACAAATGGATTTAAACCGTGAACTGAAGAGGTCTATGGCTACATTTCACTAGCGCCAAGGGTAACATTGTGTTGAGTGATTTTAAGTACTTTTTGATTGCAGTGTTTTCATTCGTTAGCTTATTTGATGAGTCTTCCAACAAATAAACAAGTTTCAGAGTGTAGAAATACTAAAATAAGCTTTAGTCTAATCAACAAATAAAATAAAAAAATCTAAACTCAAATAATTACGTGCATTGTCCGAAAGCCACCACAGGATTGCAAAATTATAATTTTCTAATAGATTTATGTCTTAGTATTTTTAAAACCAAAATCTGCTGAGTTTGAGCACTGACCAAATGTTTTCACTTTTCTACAGATATTTTTTTAAATTTCATATTTGATTCATTTTGGATTCGAACCTTTTCTACAACTCCAAGATGGACTACAAAAGTTCACGTTGTTTGGGAAACAAACATCCGTTTTAACATTTGTGCGTTTTTTAAGGGGTTTTGTGGCCTACTGTACATTTCCACGTACCTCATACTCCCAGGCCTGCTAATGCTCATGGGAGCTATCATGCAATCTTCAAGAAGCATTGTGCCAGATGTATCAGCATCATTTTGCTATTCTCCCAGAAAGTTCAAAAACTTTCTTCATAAAAATATATATAATCATGAAAATGAATACCGTGCAGCTTCAATATACTTTAATACAATTGTACCGTTTTGGAGTTCACATCTCCCATGGAAAAGCACCCAGTTCCTATTTGGCAAGGATCAAGTCCTCACCGTTACCTCCTGTCTGTCAGTGTTCATTCTGTTTGTATATCTCCAGCTCCAAGAAGGTTTCCCTGCTCCCACGAAGGGAGATGATTAGCTAATCACATTCGCTCCTACAGTAGAGCTCCAGCTGTACAAACGCACTGCATTACCCGGAGCAAGATAATTCAAAAGCATGCAACATATTTCTGAGAAGGATTAAACGCATTGCTTCCCCATTTAGTATAAGGAAGCCCCAATTCATGACAAGTCATTCGTTTGATCATCCAGCAGACATCAGGCCTGGTCGGTAAGGTGTCGGTACATCTGCTGTAGTGCTAAGTGCCTCGCATGACGTCTTTATCTGTTTGTAAATACTATTAGTTTCACAGTTATGGCGAAACGTCGGAATATGACACCGAGACTTGACCGGAATGTTGCGATGGACTCCAGCCTGCTTGATGATTTGTGTCGGGATAGATAGCATTTCTCCGAATTTGGTATGAAGGAAAGGAATCGGAGATATGCACGATGCACAGTTGTGCTCATGGTCGCTATGGGAATTGAGTTTAAGAGTAGCTCTGAGCTCGATGACATTTCGAGAGTGTGAATGTGAGGCCATTTACTTTCTTCGTATGTTTTTCCCCATGTGTGATTTGACACATGATGTACGGTGCACGCAGGCACGTAGGTAGATGAGTAGAAAAAGAGGTTTCAAAATCAAAGGTACTCATCCTCACATCTGTAGTCTTTTCAGCGGAATGGTCAGGCACCGCTCCCACTCTGGAGGGATTCTTCGTCTTGGTGAATGCTCTCTGTTTTTAAAAACCCTCTCCTATTTTTATCTGGGTCACATTCGCTGTTGCTAGGACCGGGGCAGTGCAGGATGGGCTTCTGGGAGATGTGCCCCCACCCCTGCCGGTTTAATAATGGATAAGTACGGTCAACATGCCACAAAGGAACTCCTGTACTTGTGGCTTGGGTTTCTCTCTGCACCTCTCTCATTCCCCCCCCCCCCCCCC
>BROE01000002.1:8358862-8481722 GCA_036571765.1 Plecoglossus altivelis
GGGGGGGGGGGGGCCTCAACACTCAGATTCCAGACCGCTCTAAACAAAACTTCCAAAGTTTCAACAACGCTCCATCAATTGCCCCACCACCCCTTGCGGCAGAGGAAAGGGGCAGGGCAGGGGGAGGGGGAGGGGGAGGGGGGGGTGGCGAACCACCCCACACCCCCTTAAGATCTTTACCAAACACAGCCGACTCGATGTTGGAGCCTCACATGGACAATGGCCCCAAAGCAATCTGGTCACTGCTGTTCTATCGAAACCACGAGCGAGATTTAGCAACGCAGACAAACGAAGCCATGCCGAGCCGGCAGTCCTCTTTTCCTTTTTTTTTTTAATATGGTGCTCTAAACAGCTTTACCCTAGTTCTCCCTGATTCTGTTTAGTCACGCTATGCGCCGGCCTAACCTAACCCGAGGCCAGGCCCTCGCGCTGAGGAGCGCAGAAGGCTCTCATTTCAACTCTGGCAGCAAGCGTGCCGATGAGCTCATCCTCTTTGCCAAAGGAGCTGGACGCAGCGGCGTCCGATGCGCTCAAAAAACTTGGGTGGTGTGTGTATGGATGGAGGAGGGTGAGGGGGCGACCAGCAGGGAGTGGGGGGGTAGGGAAAGGGGGTGGAGGAGAGGGTAGCAAGGGAGGGGAAGAGGGGGTGCTGCACATCGTGGACAAATGGCACAAGAGACGTAGAACGCAGGGCAGAAAAGGACACAGGTTTTTTTTGTGTTTTTTTTCTGGGAGAGCTTTCGGGGATTTTTTTCCGGGAAATGTTTTGTTTTGGCACTGTTAAAAACTGGAGCCAGGGAACCTCTGCCTCATGCTGGCACCAGGAGATAGTTTGCTGCCATTACCAATAAGCTCTAGAAGGTCTGACTGGAGGAAGCCCAATTAGCCCTCAATCTGGAACAAATGAGAGAACCGCTCTCGCGGCGTACAGAAACCCTTATGGCATAATGGAAATCACCGCTGTGACAAACTGCCTGTACGCTTCCCTTTACATTGGAGAGATGAGAGAGGTGGTGGGGTGGGCGGGCAGTAGGGATGGTTTCATCCACATTGGGAAGGGGGGGGGGACATGACATCTTCCAATGAGCTAGTGAGAGGGAATGCAGATAGCAAATCGAGAATTCGACATAGTTTTAAAGTGCAACCAGGCTGTCCGCTGTGCGCAAAAAAGGGGTGGGGGGAGGTGCGGTGGGGGGGAGAGTTGGCTGAAAGGGAAGAAAGTGGAGACAGGATAAAGAAGATGGAGAAAGACGAAGAAAGACAGACTAGTATGAAGGTGTGTCCCATGGACAAACAAGGTGACATCTGAGGATAGGAGGACGAGGAGAAAAATGAAATGGCGTCACTGGAGGAGAAGAGAGGAGAACGTATATTACTGATTGCAAAGAGCTCTAATAGCTTGAGACTGGCCACTCTCCATTACAGAGTCATTTCATGCTGCAGACAGGCAGCTTTTATTTCCTCTTATTACACACACAGACAGACACGCACGCACACACAGCCGCTCGCCGCTCTTCCTGCACTAAGATACACAACACTCGCATGGGCTTTAAACTGACTTATGTTTCCGTACCAACAACCATGCGAACAAAACCTACATCAATAAACACCTACAGCAGTCTCTCGCCTGGATACACAAACATACAGAAAAAAACAAACATTGAACTGCCCGCACCACCCTGCCAACAGTCAGGCAAGAGTTGTCGCACAATGTAACGTACACAGGCTGCATCACACATACAAACACAGATACCCGGTGTATACAAAGATGTCCAGACTCGCTCACCAGAGTACAAAGCATACAAACTCGCACTCAGATGCCACACACATGTATATACATACACACGCATGGATTTCATACAAACATACAACTCAATCACTCATTCCCTGTTTAGCCATGTTATGCTTCTCTCTGACTCTGGTTCTGGGTCCGACGGCTGTTTGCTAAGTACACAGTGGCCGTGAGACAGCGAGAGGATTGTGTGCGTGTTCCCTCACATCAGACCATGCGTGAGGAGTTGGTGTGTGTGCTTGCTCGCTCGCACGCTCGCTCGCTCACTCTGGGCCAGGGCTCAGCAGCGATTAGGATTAGCAAAAAGCACATTGTCACACCTCACCCTGACCCTGCCCGGCACAGGTAAGACCTGGGCAGCAAGAGAGGGAGAAAACATAAGTTCACTTATGTACCTACCTAGCGAAGAGACAGACAGATAGAGAGAGACAGGAGGGGAGAGAGACAGGAGAGGGGAGGAAGGAGAGAGAGAGCCACACCAAGATAACACTGATAGTTATAAAACGTGTTAGAGCAGGATGTATATTCTCAGATTTGCACAATATGGACCATACAGAGCAGAAGACGAGACATTTAAAATCACTTCCTGGCTGGGACACAACTTGCGGATATTTAAATAGGTATTCTGACACGCTCAGTAGATCCTGTCAGATATCGAAACTGCAGACACGAGATGAGATTTTGTCAATATACACGGTCACTTCCGAACACACGAGGGAACTTCAAAACCCACCTCCCACTTAACCCCGCCCACCCCCACCCCCGACCCGGGGGGTCCTCCCCATGTCCCCCCCCCCCTCTCTCACCTGAGTTCTCATCCGCCTCCCTCTCATCCGTGCACACCCCCTGGCCGTGCATGAGCGAGTGAAGGGGTCTCTCCACCCCGCGTGGCGGGTAGCAGCGCAACCCTGTGGCACAGCGGGGCGAGTAGACGCCACAGTGCGCCCCCTTGGCCAGGGCGCAGGTGGGACAGCATCCACAGCCCGTCTCGCGCACCGTCTCCTCGCAGCCGTCCGGCAGCGGGCAATTGGCCAGCCTCTCCTCCGTGCATATGGGGCAGCGAATGGCTTCATCCGCGAGGCACAGCGACGCCAGCGACAGGATGCTCAGCGCCCAGAGGCTCCAGCAGGGCGGCGCCATCGCTGCCGCCCCTCCTGCTCCTCCGCCGCGCACCATGACAACCTCCTGAAAACACACAGGTGGCTCTCGGACACACCCCCCCCCACAAAAAAAAAGAAATCCAAAACAAAGCTGCGCTCCCCTTTACTGGTTACTTTGTTGTTGGCCCGTTTCCCCACCTTTCCTTTGTCACTTCGCTTGTCAGAGTCGAGGAGGCTACCTGTGGTGTGAGGACGAGGGAGGCGTGTTGAGGTGGGTGGGGATGGGGGTAGCGCTTTTGATGTTGCCAACTGCTTGGCTTCTAGCGTGGCACGGGTTTCAATACAATGCCCCTGCTTTGCTGCCTCACTGCCTCTGACAGGTTTCCAGGATATCTCTGGCAGCTTTGAAAAAGAATGCAAACAGGTCAAGAACAAACCCCGAAAAACTATGTCCGAGACCTACTCCTCCCTCATCCGGCGGATGAAATATCGCAGTCTCTTGGAAAGTGAAGTATGTTTTGTTGGAAAGGACCGAATTCCCTAAAACGCATCCGCCGCAGTGCACAGGGGAGCCTGTCTCCCTCTCAAGTCCGATTTACCCTGAACTTGACAGCTGAAGAGCAGGAAGCTGGTTAGTCAACGCCAAGGTGGAGTTGGTGGGGTGGGGCCTGACGGGGGAGGTGGGTGGGTATCGGGGGGGGCCCTGGCCCTCGCGCACACAAGTCGTTTATGTAGAGCAGCGATTTCCTCTCCTACCGGCCGTGCAATGCAAGAGGCTGCTCCTGAGAAATGGTCCTACGCGAGTGGCTCTCTGTGGACTTTATACTGGCCCGTGGACACGCCTCCTCCAGAGGGAGAGGAGCTGAGAGGCAGAGGGAAGAAATGCCAAGCTAAAGCTCTCTCTCTCTTTCTCTCTCTCCTCCACCCTCCTAACCTCTCTCTCTCTCTCTCACTCTCTGTCATACTCCAGCTAACGTAAACGCTTCCTTTCTCCTTGGTTCTCTGGATCTCAGATCTCGCACACAGCCACTGCAAAGACAACTGTCCCAAACCGCTCTCTTGCCCTGTCTCACACACATGCACACACACTTGCTCTCGTGGGGTTTTTTTTGTGTTCTTTTTTGTGTTTTGTTTTTTTTTTTGCTCCCTGCGCACTCTCCTTCTCCCTCCACTCGCTCTCTTTCTTTCCCTGACTTCTTTCCCCCCCTGAAATCCACGTCGGGAAGACACACCGGACTTTCTCTGCCGTCCTCCGTTTTGCGCCCACCGAAAACGGAGCCGCAGAAGACCACGGCGGGCAAACTCCACGCAGGAACACGAACGAGAAACCTTTGCTCCCTCCTGTCCCTCTCTGTCCTTCCTTGATCGCACACGCCAGGTCACCCCCTCTAACTGCAACGGTATCGACTCAGCGGACTGATTCAGAGAGCAAACCGTGTCTTTTGTTTCTTCCGCCGCGCAAACATGCAAAAAATGCCCTCTCATCCAGGACCATTTCACACACACTCACGAGGAACTGAAATGATTAAATGGGCCGTAATTATTCCCCCTCTCACGGTGAGGCGTTTTTGGGAATCTATAAAGATCACTCCCAGGCTGCTCTGACTTCCCGGCTCTCTCGCTCTCTTTTTTCACTCTCACTTGCCAACTCCCCCCCCCTCCCCACTCAAACGCACACACACACCTACAGAAGACAGCCAAGCATTGTTCAAAGAACAAAGCCCTAGCAACCTGTATGTGTGCGTGGCACCTGGGGTTTCTCCCACTGGCTGTTGACCTCTGCAGTCTCTTTCCCCCTCCCCTGTCCTTCTCTTTCCTCCTACCCCCCCCCCATTCTCTCTATCTCTCAGAGGGTGACTATAAAAAGAACTGCCCCCCCCCCAAAAAAAAAACCCAGCCTGCACCGTGGCCCTGCCCCCACAGGTCCTAAAAAAAGCAACCCCCCTTCACTTTTTTTACTTCCTGCCAAGGCGGGATCGGGGGGGGGGAGCATTTGGTTGTCGAGCGTGTATCTGATCATGAGAGTGCGCATTCCGCCGCATTGTCCATGCATGCCGTCGCCTCAGCCCCCCCCCCCCTCCCCGTTTCACACCAGTGTTTGACGTTTGGAAGCATCCGGAGGCTTGTCGTCGTCCCCTTCCCCCTCCGCGCTCCGCTGTGCCTTCGTGTTTTCCCATGGTAACCCAGCATGTATGGTGAGGCCTTTGAATGTTGTCATTTTCTGTTTCTTCTTTTCTCCCTAAGCCTCCCTCCCTCCCTCGCCCCTAACCCCGTCTCTTCCTCCTCCTCCTTAAGGCGTGTGGCCGGCTGCCATAGGCCAGGCCCACGGGGCAGCCGCCAACCCTTACTGGCCGAGGCCACGTTCCCTTTAGAAGGAGGGTGCCTCACAGGCCGCCAGATTTCTTTGCCCTTCTCGCACGATGAATCGCGGAGAAAACTGCGCGCAGCAACGAATGCGCCTGCTGTCGTTTCGGATGCCGACATCCAGTCTCCTGCTGCGGAGGGCCACAACCTGGCACGATACACCTCACTGACACAACACTGTCCACACGCTCTTAGTTACACAGGTGTACCTGCAGGATGGTTTGACCATTACAGTAACAAACGACCACATGATACCAGCGCGCAAAGGAACCAACTTGCACTTTGCGCGTCTGTTCTGTGAGTCTGCAAAATTGATTAAAAACATTGCTCAGTACCAGTTCAATTTATATATGTTTTCCTGTAAAAGCAGCATAGAAATCCATGTGGGGTTAGCATGGTTATTAGAAAAGGTGTTTATTGGTCTCCCAAAGCCTTAAGCATACAGGCAAACTGTAGAGGAGGCCAAGCAGGATAGGTGGCGGATCATTTATGAGGTGTTGGCGTGCCTGTGTGTGTGGGAGATTGTGTGTGTGTCTGTGGGAGATTGTGTGTGGGTGTGTGTCGGGGGGGGGGCAGAAGTATGCTATGGAATCTGTTGGGAAGACGATTCGTGCTAGCTGTGTGCGTGTGACACTGGCGTGAGACTCGGTGTGTGTGTCCCATCGTGTGTGCTGTGTGTGTGTGTGTGTTGGTGTGTGTAGTGTGTGTGGGGGTGGTGGGGTGGGTCGTTTGTTGTGTGTCGTGTGTGTGTGGTCGAGAGAAGAGAGGGAAGAGAGAGAGAGAACTGGAGTGTGTGTAAGAGTTTGTGCGTGAGAAAGTTAGTGGTTCTCCGGGAGATCGAACGCTAGGTCACGGCGGTTCACAATTGAACTTGGAAGCTGTTTCATTGCTAATAAGGCGTGTATGAGTGTGTGCTAGTTGTGTTTTGAGACGTGCGCATGTGCATGCGTGTGGTATATTACTGTGAGGGTTTGCCCTAACAAGCACGTTTTGTCTCATACACACAAACACCTCCTAAATACCTTTTAAAACAGACATGTTATACTCTCTTCTAATCCAACAAAAATATCATTTCAGCGAATGCTATTGCGAAATACTTTTTAGTCACGACTACACAGACCAGACGTTCAGGACTTATTATTGCTAGAACGAAACGTGGCAATGTGTTACATGCCAATGCTGAACTGTGACAGCATCTAATCACCTTTAAAAATGATCATCGTGGTAAACAACATTATATTGTAAACAATGTATTGGATTTGATTAGATAGTGGTGCGCAGACATTTTAGTTGATATGATGGTAATGGTAGGATAGAAATAATATTGCTCCTAATGAAAGCAATGTAGGAACCCCTATTTATGAGTGGTTATTCATTGAAATTTTGAGGCCGATTCGCTTCCAATTACATCTGAAGGTAGTAGCATTATTTGGCCAGAAGATGGAGAAATTGTACAGTAAATCGTACCCTCCAACTTCATCTACGTTGCCAGAAAATAGGTTTGTAATAAATAAAAAAAATAGGCCTACACTGATCGGAACAAATGTAAAGAATACACTGATAAAGAAAAACTCTCAACCTTCATTTAGCGTTTCGGAATTCATCGATTTGTAAAGCTGTAATGAAAAGCAATACTTCCATGTTGCAAAACTTGGCTCCTGTGCCTTTAAGAACACTCTCCAAAGTTTGGCATGACGTCGACTATGGCATTTCCATAGCGGAGGGCTCCAGCGGCGGAGAAGGGAATCTTACGGCGGGAGAGACGGGCCACTTTAAACTGAATCTGACGTTACTGCGCTATTATCCCAGGTGCACGTTATAAGAGCAGGTACGTTTCTTTTAGGGATTACTTTGTGTCATGTTATCTTCCTGGTAAATAACAGATAATCTTTTTTTCTCACGTGAAGTCCAAGGAATAAGAGTCTTACGGTGCATTCGTTTGATTAAGTAATTATATTTAGTACGATATTGATGTGATAACACATTGTCCCAATTATTTTTTTTAATTGAGCAAACTTTCATTTTAAAATCACAAATTAAAACGTTTTGATGGAAAGTTCAAAGTAAAGCTGTAGATTATGCAAAATGTATGAAATTAATTTAATCTCAATAGTCGATCATTTGCCGTCGCACAAAAGTCATTTTGCGTGAAAGATTACCTTCATTGTTTATCAAACTGGCTAAGAATATTCACTCTTTGAGTAGTTGGATGTCTTTTTCACACTTCGCTTTTGCACTGACTTTACAGGAAATGCATGTTGAGTGAACGTCATAGGATTGGGGTATTTGAATGAACTGATAGGGTTGAGCAATGAACCTTCAAACCATCAAGACCATACAGGTCTTGCAATTCTAATGAAAAGCAACTTCTGTGTGCGCCTAGATGTGTGATTGTCCACAGAACAACCTAGGCAGCATGCCAAAGGTCAGCCGGAGAAAGTAACCGTATTCTCCCGAAATGAGAGCTACTAAAGCACTCCTGACATGTGCCATAGGACTCATCTGTTCTCCTCAGACAACTTCTTCATTCTGGTACTTTCCGCTCCAGAGAGCAACGTTCCACGATGAACAGACACGAGCCCCAAGAGGTCAAACCGGCAGAAAGTGAAATGATGGGTGGGTTCAACGTGTCTTTTGTTTTCCCCCCACTGTCCAAGTCCGCTTTGAAACTGTGGTGCAACGTACCCCCGCTTATCCTAGAAACGTGTTACATTCGCTGTGCCGCGTTTTCATTTCATTTGTCTGCTGAGGTTCTGCCCCTCTAGAAGGCACATTTGAGATGCATTAAAAAGAGGACCTGTCCACAGACATCGGCAGTAGTACGGCAGACCAGACGCCACAGGAAGAGAGAGAGGTGGAGGAGGAGAAGGAGAAGAAGGAGGAAGAGGAGGAGGGAGAAGAAATGGGGTATGAGGCCCCGGAGAATCCCTCTGTCGATGAAAATGAAATGGAGTCTTCATCTGAATCCGCAGATAAGGAAACTATCACAGGTGTGACTCTCGCGCACACCCAGGCATGCATACATTTGTAGCCACCAACACACACCCAGTCATGCATACATTTGTAGCCACCAACACACACACAGTCATGCATACATTTGTAGCCACCAACACACACCCAGTCATGCATACATTTGTAGCCACCAACACACACCCAGTCATGCATACATTTGTAGCCAACATCACACACAGCACAGTCGTGGAATAAAATTCATAGCCACAAACATCCACACGCTGCATAAAGTCAATGCTCCAAAATATAAAGTTGCGCTATGTGGCGTTATAACATTATTCTCTATTGCCCATAAATAATGGGGGTCTTAACTTAGAACGCACACATTTTCAAGATGAAACTGTTTTCATGTACTGTTACTGTTTTATTTGAGAGATGGTAGACATGCTTTTTAAAACCACGGCTATATTCTCCTCGACAAGCAGTATTCAACAAAACCTTCTAGATTAGCCTGGGCTCTATTATTAGGTTTTTCAAACCTGTGTGTGTGTGTGTGTGTGTGTGTGTGTGTGTGTGTGTGTGTGTGTGCGCGTGTGCGCGTGTGCGTGTGCGTGTGTATGTGAGGGTGCGCAGTTGTCATATCTGAATCTGGCTCTGTACATACGCCTGCATTTCTGTGCGTGAGACGTGTTGCATCCGACGAAGGGTGTGTGTGTGCGTACGAGCACATCGAAAAGTGTGCACAGAGTTTCCATCGCACCTCCCGAAGTGTCTAACGTGACACAAAAAGACAGCGCTCTTTCGGCTCGTTATCCACCGCCGCGACCACATTGTGGTTTCTGGAGGGGGGGGGGGGGGCGCCTTGGTCGTTGGGGCTGAGTTTAACACTTACGCAGCATGGCTTGGGGACAGGCCGGCCAGGACTTTGGAGACGTGTTCTATCTGTAGCAGGGAACCACGAGCAGGTACAAGCACTCACCCTGCACCCCACCACAAGGTTCAAGCTACTCCGAGTTGAATGTAATACACCCAGCACTTCCAGGAGTTGTTATGCGCGGTGCGGCTTTGCAGCACGCCCTGTAGGTTTCACTGGGCACATGCAGACTCAGGATGAGAGAATAGTGTGTTCTTTGCTGAACGCGGAGCAAACGCATGCAGGGGTTGCAGATTCAGGGGTCAGAGGTTAGTGCGAGATGTTGCGTGTGTCCTTATGCTGCCAAGGCTGTTGTGTTCTTAGTTTTTGTTGTCTTCTTGAAATGGTACTTGATGGAGACAGAGAGGGTGACAGGAAAAGCAGGGGGGTGAGGGGCGACTCAAAGACGATGCTGAATCATTTTCTTACGAAATATTCAAGCTCCCTGACTCTCAAATCTTTGAAGTCCTCGACTATCCCCCAAAGTCCTCGACTCTCCCCCAAAGTCCTTTAATATCCCCAAAAGTCCTCGACTGTCCTTCTTAAGTTACCTTTTAAAACCACAAAAAATGATTCGCTTTGACATGGCTCGGACATACATGGCTGATGACTTCAGAAGTGTTCATCAAAACCTTACGTCCGATACACCGATAGAACCAGGTCTCAGAGATACCCCATGCTGGGAGACCTGCTCAATCAAGGGTTGTTTATCGACTAAAAAGTTAGGTGATTCTAGATCAACCTCTTATTCCACATTTTACATGCTGAACCAGACAGGATGTCCCTTTGGGTTACTGGGTTCAGGTAGTCATTGCATAGCAGGGATCAATCAAGGATTATTTAGGATGACTTGAACAATGACACTTAACTGTCCCAAGGATCTCTGCTGCTCTAAAATGTGGAGTGTTGGCATATCGTTTCTAAATAGGTCGCCGTTTAAATCACACTTTTGTGGTATGGCATGACACCAAAATCCATTTTTAAATGATTGTTGTCCAACGGTTTAGCAACTTCTGTACTGAATTCCAATAGAACAGTTATTATTTTCTGTCATCTCTGTGGATCAGCCAGATGTACTTGGATAATTGGTTGGGTCACTCTAGACTTTCTCGAAGTGCAGCCTTCCATTGAACAGAGGCCTTTCTCATAGCAGGGCCAGATGGAGAGCTGGTTTCTCCTCGACAGTGGCTTCGCATGACCCTGTTCTAAGCACAAAGAGGAAGCGTGTCGCCTTTTATCTTCTACATGCATCTCCTAACTGTCTCTCAGATGATACTCTACCCCAAATGAACATCAGCAGACAGAAATGCACTGCTGCTACAACCACCCTCTAAATATATATCAAGAAGCGCTGCCATTTTATTTAGCTGAACTTTAATCGGGTAGCGATGTTGCTCGGTGACGCCATTGCAAGAGGGTGTATCTTGCAATATCTCCGCACATTGTCACACGTTCATGAGTGGAGTTAGTCTGTGAAAATTCTACAATGAGGTCGCTCACAAGTGATGCTTTTGCGGTAAGACGTGGCTGACTGTATCAGTCCAGGGACGCGTATTCATTTGTTTTGAATGTACTGCTCTTGCCCAGGTGCGAATTGAGGGAACGAGGTCGAACTGAGGAACAAGATGATATGGGTCAGATGCTGGCGATTAGCTGAAGATGCTTGAGTTTGCATGTGAGTGTCAGGCCCCTCCTGAACTTGTCTTTCCCTCATGCCTCTCCCTCCCTTTTGTCCAGATGGGATCGCTGTGAAAACGAAGAAGGAGATGTTTGAACAGAAGAGCGAAGGCGGAGGTGAGGACGAGCTGAAGGACGAACGGGGGGGCTTTGATGCGCTGGAGGAGGAAGGGGAGGAGGAAGAGGGGGAAGAGCCAGAAGGGGAGGAGGAGGAGGACGAGGAGGAGGAGAGGGACGTGGATGAGGAGGGAGACCCCGGAGACGAGCCGCAGGACCTGTCCCTGGCCGACTACGGCAAGGACGAGAGCGAGGCGGAGCCAACGGACGCAGGGCGCCACGGCACCGCCGTCCCCTACGGCGTGCCAGAGGCAGGCGCTTCTCCCCGCAGCCACGCTGGCGGCAAGCTCAGCTGCGACATCTGCGGCCTGTCGTGCGTCAGCATCAACGTGCTGCTCGTGCACAAGCGCAGCCACACCGGTGAGACTAGCGTTGCCTAGCGCCGAGACCTTAGACAGAGGCCCTGGTTACGCAATAACAAAAACATAACCGATACTAGGGGTTGATAAGGGTTTTTTACCATTAGTGAAATAGAGCAGCGTCTATATAAATAGCAAGTATAGTGATTTGTCGTAGTTGACCTAAATGGTTTTGATACATCCGGATGCATCCAAAACCCTAATCAAATGAATGCATTTAAACTATCCATTTAAAACCTCTCTTACTTCTACGTTAGTCTTAATCTGAGTTGAAACTATCTTAACCTAAATGTGAATCCAAGTTGTACATGTATTTGTATTTCATATTTGACCCTTTACCCTGGAAAAATGAGTCAAATCAAAGAAAAGCTGTGCTTCATAACGATACTCTATGGCAAACCTTCTTTCAAAACAAGTTGACTGGCAGAGTCTCCATGTAGTGTAATTCCCTCTGTGTTGTGCTTGTCTGCCGACCCAGGCGAGCGTCCGTTCCACTGCACGCAATGCGGCGCCTCCTTCACTCAGAAGGGAAACCTGCTCCGCCACATCAAACTGCATTCTGGGGAGAAGCCCTTCAAGTGCCCCATGTGCAGCTACGCCTGTCGCAGACGCGACGCCCTCAGCGGCCACTTGCGAACGCACTCCGGTACGCAGCTGCACGGCACCTGCACGGGAGTCTAAGCCTCAAACGCACACACACACATGTTTCGCACACCTGCTAAACAAAGGAAAGACACAGATTCCTTTAGTTGTAGATTCCGATCACCTGGGAATCCTTCACACACACACACTCTCACACACACACACACACACTCTCACACACACACAGGCACGCTCACACACTCCTAGGTAGGCACCTTGCATACGCACCACCAGACACACTGGTCTGTTTCCAAACGCTCGAGGAGGCCACGTAAGAGTCTCCGACAAACAACCCGACTTGAGGTTCATGGGCAACAACATGACGTGCCAGCGGGTCAGGGCTTCAGGAGAAGCATCCTGCTTTGAGCGCCGCACGTCGTGTTTTAGGGGCGATGCGCACGTTTTGAGTTCTAACGGCTCAGCCGACTCTTCCTTGCAGTGGAAAAGCCCTACAAGTGCAACCACTGCGGCCGAAGTTACAAGCAACGGAGCTCTCTGGAGGAGCACAGAGAGAGGTGCCACGTGTACATCCAGAACAAAGGCCAACAGGATCCAGGTGAGAAGGCAGTTTCCGTACCACAACAACAACAACAACAACACCACGCCGTCACCACAGCGCGCGCACTTCCACGTCCGCGCGCTCGGAGATCCGAGCCACGCGCAGCACGTGGACGGCGAGAAACGTTCAGAGCGTAGATACGCGAAACGCACAACGTATAGATCTGCAAACGTGCGCAAGCCCACGGGGGGGGCCCGGTCTAACGTCTGTAGCGTCGGGGCGCGTACTGAACTCGCGCTCGGGAGCGTTCCGATGCGACCGCAGATGTGCCAGTTCATTGACGTGCGCGCCTTTCGCACGTTTTCGCACATGGGAATCGTTCGTTCATTTGCATATTCCATAGCATGAGAAACCTCTGACGCTGCACATGCATGCACGTACACTGTTGCTACGGGACTAGTGTAACAACCTCAGGTTGAGCTCCAATAGCAGCCAGTTGTTGGCATTAAATAGGTTATAGCTTCAGTGGTAAACGCTGTTGCCTAACAAATCATTTGGTTTCCTCAATTATAACGTCAATATCAAAAGTGGTTAAAAAATATAGAACAACATGTCTAAGGCCTCGTGGTTTCGACGCTGCACCCTGGCATACTCACACGTTCCAGCGCACACGTATAACCACATACACGCACACACACTTCCAACCTCCGAGTCTGTTTGTCTCTTTGGTGGACAGGGGACGGTTGCAACACAAACAGTTCCTTTCTGTGTCTTGTTGGGGTGTTTGTTCTAATCTTGTGGTCAGCGAATGTCGTAAGTTATGGTCGACAGCGTCTCAGTGACAAGGAAGCACATCCTCGACTTGAGGTCTTTCCTGCGCTAGTAGTTGATTGAGCGTCAGGAAGTGAGGTCATGGGGCTCGTTTATCACGGCTGGAATCAGTCTTGTTTCCCTCCACCGTCTATCTTGTCCTTCATTTCTTTGTGCGTCTGTTTTTTTTTTCCTCTTCTTCATTTTCTCACACGTGGCCCAACCGAAAACGCTGGAAGTGGCGGACTGTTCATTTGCGGCAACCTGTGTCGGACGTTGTGTCAGAACTCAGTTAGAGAGACTTCACTTTTGTCTTTCTTTCTCTCTCTCTCTCTCTCTGACACTTTTTTTTTATCGCTCTCCCTCTCTCTCTTGCTCTCTCTCCCTCACTCTACATTCCTCTGTTTCTATCTCTCTCAGTTTCTGAGGACGCCCACGCATCCAGGAGTCAGATGGGCAGCGAGCGAGCTCTGCTGCTGGACAAGCTGGCCAGCAACGTGGCCAAGCGCAAGAGCTCCATGCCACAGAAGTTCACCGGTAAGGAACCTGGCGTCTCTCTAATGAGAGGTCGCCCTGGTCCTCTGAGGACAGGCTGACCTCAAAAAGCTATTGAAGTGGGTTGCACGTTGAGGTGACAGTCATTTGGAGGATTGCACTTTTGATTTGAGCGTGTGATTGTTCAGCGGCATTCTGCTGGGCTTCGTTCGGTACGGTCATGCGAACGACCGGCTATGCTTTCAACTGCTCCTTGATTTCTGACTGATTTAGGATTGTGCCATTTGATAGGTATCCTGCAGAAATAGCTATAGTGCTGCAGTAGGCAAATGTGTGGTGTTACCTGTTTGTCTGGTAGGCTGCAGTTGTGTCATCGTGCTAAATGATGCCTTTGATGATGCTGCACACACACGCCTGTGTGAGCTTTTGTGATTCAACGTATACTTGGGATTGTGCTGAACTAAGCTGTCTGTCTATTGTTTTTATATCTTATCTGTTTGTCTGACTGTCTTTTTGCCTATTGTATGTCTGTTCCACTGTTTGTTTGTTTGTTTGTCTGTCTGTCTGTCTGTCATTTTTTTGTCTGTCATTTCTTTGTCTGTCTGTCTGCCTGTCTGTCATTTCTTTGTTTGTCTATCTGTCTGTCTCTCCTTCTGCCTGTCTGTCTCTCTGCTTGCAGCTTGTCTCCCACTCTACTGGCCCAGCAGTTATTCATGGACCTGATCATAACGTTGGTAGACCGCCAGCCACACATAGAAACATGATCAGACAAAAAAGCTCTTAGCTACTGAAGGGTATTTAGGTACACGCACACCATCTGAAACTCACCAACTCTGTCCAACAGACAAATGTAGATGTTCCAGTTTTACAACAGCGGACTGGAACACTTCATTTAAAACAACACCCAGGCATCGATACTATAGAAGTCCCAGTTTAACAGCTGTCAACTTGAAGGCTTTATTTAAAACTATACCTAGGCCTAGTTATTGTTGCCTCGTTAAAATCACACGCACTTCTAATACTGCGACTACTGGAACTACCAACTTCAGCAGGGTTTGTGGAAAAAGCCAATTTCGGTAAATGACTGATCTGTCAAGCCTTCCCAAACCGTCTAGGTGTGTGTAGAGGTTTTCAGTACGCCCATCCCACCTTCTTGCACAGCGCAACTCTCGTTTCATTGCGCTTCAGCACCTATGGTTTCACAATCGGGGCGCCCTGCCTCCTCTCCACAAAGTGAAGGATTCCTAGTCTACCGATCGTACAAAACGAACTAAGCTGTTTCGCTTTGACTACCGCGAGACGAGAACAGAAGAGAAGAGAAGAAAGTGCTTCTGCGACCGCAAGGCAGAAGACGAACATGGGCGCACACTGTCTATCCTCCTGTGACTGCAGCTGCTCAAAGGGCGCCTTGTCAGTTTCCTCCTCCCCTTCTATTGTCCCCCCCTCTCTCTCTCTCTCTCTCTCTAACACACACACATACACACATAACACACACATGGGTGCACACATGAAGTAAGCAGGAAGCTCAACTGCTGCTTGGGTCACGGACTTCCGGTGCTTTGCTGCTAGCTATCCAGTCTCCTTTAATGCGCTTTGTCTGCCCTGGCGCTGTGCAAATTCTGCCGGTTTAGGGAGAGAGAGGAGTGTTGAAAACTTTTTGGTTCATGGGGGGGGGGGGGGTAATTGAATGAGAGGGTATAGGCCAGGCAGTGCTGGCAGTAGCTGTAACAGTGTTTACATTTTGTGTGAAATTCCTTTTCCCACGCACTGCAAACATAGTATTTGTAGAAGAAGAAGGAAGACAAAAAACGGTATTTGTAGAAGGGGGAAGACTCTTACAATGACACAGGAAATGCAGACACTATATCAAGGTATTTCCCCAGGAGTCAGGTGTCTGTATTCCCCCTTTAACCCCATTTTAAACAATGCCAACTTCGGTTGAGCGGGGCTGCTTGGGTGTGGAGTCTCCTCCCGTGGTGCATGTGCTGAGGTGTCTCTCTCTCTGTGTGGCCGGCGCAGGGGACAACGGTGTGTGTCTGGACCTGAGCTTTAACCGCGAGCTGCTGCACCATCGCACCGATGCCAGGGATCCCCCTCCCCTCTCTTCCCCGGGAGCAGACGCCCCTCATCACCACTCCTCCCTCCACATCAGCCAGGACTCTGGTGACCCCGCCCACAGGTCCTACCCGGTCACTCTAGGTCTGACCAACGGCCACAAACTGGACCTCCCCCCTCCCGGGCTGTCCCATCTGAGCCGGCCTGGGCAAGGCCACCTAGGGCTGGACCCACTGCACCCCGACAGCCTCTCCCAGCCTCTGTACAGCTTGGGCCACCTGCTGGGGGTACCAAATGCCCATAACGGCCTCCCCCTCCCCCACAGCCTGTCCATGGCCCCCCCGGAGGCCCTGAGGGTGGTGAGGGGTGACGGGGAGGCCATGACGGGGGCCGTGTACCCCTGTGCCCACTGCAGGGTGATCTTCCTGGACTATGTCATGTTCACCATCCACATGGGTTGTCACGGTTTCCGTGACCCTCTGGAGTGCAACGTGTGCGGCCATCGCAGCCGGGACCGTTACGAATTCTCATCCCACATTGCCCGTGGTGAGCACCGCTTAGAGATGAAGTAGTGTGCTCCCACTCACACGTACATAAACACATACCCACTCTCCGCTAGCATACGTACTCTTCCAAATGCACACACTCACTTGCATTCCAAGGTATAACGACATCCCTGTTGACACACATACAGAGGCATTTCAAATGAACACATACAAGCACCTCAGGTATTAGAATTATTTGTTTTTATCAGTTTATTTATCCATACTTACAAACACAGCACACAAACAAATGTAGCATTTTAATGTGCTGTGTAAGGACTTATGCAACAATGTGTATTTATGTAAAATACATTTGTAACTGGGTAAATGATGTAATGAAAAATATGTATGTTTTATTTTGTTTTCAACTTTTTTTGATGTTTTTTTCCATGGTTTGTTGAAGGTTTTTATATACTCTGAAGAAGAGCATGTTACATGACTGTAATCTGACTGTGTGCTGTCGATTTGTCGTCAACTGTACCCGGTGTGAAAATAAACACATAATATGAAAGCTATTTTACCTTTGTGTGGGCTGTATGTCCCTCAGCAAGGCACTACTACTACAGACGGAAAAAAGAAACGAGATAAGAATATGCAAGAGAGAAAAAATGATCCTGACGCTCTCAAAGGTCACATGTCTCTTGTCTTCGTTTTGTGGTTTGAGTACTGCTGTTCACAGCTTGAAAGCCAGCATCTCATAGTTTGCACCCCTCTTTCACAGCTCTGCCAAGTCGCTCTCGCGTGTTTGTTTCTCTTTCCAGACTTTCAAGACTTTTTGAACATTTAAATGGAGGCGCCTGTCTGCCGAGGTGTTCAGGGTTATGGGTGAAGTCTGGGAAACAAATATATCTCATAGATAGAAAGGGATGTACTCATACATTACAACGACTGAGCTACAGTTGCGATCACCCTTAGCATTGGCCTCATGTCGTAGTTTATCCTGTGAAGATTGCATTCACACACTCATACTGTACTTTGAAGCAGCATTTTAATGTTCTGTTGCCTCTACAAGAGTTGCCAGAGTCTTTAGTATGTTGCCGTCTTCTCACAGTGCAGGGGGACAGTGGGGACCGTCCTCCCGCTTGACACCTGCCCCCTGGTGGTTAAAAAAAAAAAAATTCCGTTTTTGGAAGGATGGGAAATGATTCGAGATGTGCCCATAGGACGATTACTCTCACTGTAACAACCCCCTCACCCCCCCACACACACACACACCTCATCTGGCCCACTGGCCGGAGCCTTGCCTCACCACCCTCACACCGGCTGGGTGGGTGGGGGTTGGGGGGATGGGAGGGGGAAGGGGGTGACATGCAACTCAACCAGCTGCCGCTTCTTTATCGGCCGTCTGCATCAGCAACGCTTCCCCTTTTCACGATATATATGTAGCTCATCACATAGAATGTGATGAAGTCACCAGAGCAGTTGGTATCAGTTCTGAGTAAATGCGATTCACTTTGAAGATGTTCAGTGCAATTTACCGTGGGAACACCGTCAGGAGTGACTTGGAGATTGTGCGTGCGTATACAATTATATTGCAACTGGAGCATCAATGCTGTCATGTTTTCGCAAAAAGACACAACAATTATTGAAATCCCAGATCAGTTTGTTTAGCATCAAAGACAACATGCCAAATTTCTGGTTTCCGTCTTGACACAATGAGGCTTAGTCCATTAAGCATGACTGATCATGAACTTCCCTTCTCTCTCACACAGACAGTCACCCACAGGAGTTGGAGGACAGGCTACCGTTTAGCGCCATCTACTGATTAGAAGCATATACGACAAGAGAGTTTTGTTATTCTGGTACTTAGGTCAAGTTGAATAATACCTGGTGAACGCCAGGAGAAATGCCTGAATTTTTGTAATCTTAAAACGAAGGAGGCATAAAGAAATGTAGCAACAGTTAGTTTTTTAAGCCATCAGTGTTAAAAATGTAATGTTAACCACGTTTATATGAAGCCCCCGGACCCCTTGTAGTTATGCTACTGGTGAGCATGTCACTTTTCAAGTTGTACAATGAACATGAAACAGTTGTTAGCCTTTGAGTTAAAAGGAATAGCTTGATCGTCAGGCTTATCCTGCATGGGAGAATATTAAGAATTAAATAACGTAGCAAATAATACAATTTTACATATAACAGTTTAGACTATGCACTATCTATCATTGTCCACTTTCGTGTCCACTTTCGCAGTGCTGTGCCTATAAACTCAATGTCCCATGAATACCTTTGGTAAGAAAATATTTTTATATTAAGTTCTAACTTGCACGGGCGGTGTTCTCAGCTAGTCCTCGTAAAAAAAACAGTACAAATATCAATAACTCCGCCTGTACGGCTGGCCTTTTAATATAAATCGAAAAACAAGGGTAATGACGTCGCAGAAGGGAGAGCCAATAGCAAAGTGCTGAATTTGTAGTAACACGTCATTCTAGTAAAGTACAGGAACCGGCCGGGGAACACCCCCAGAGTCTTCTGTCTCTCATTCTGTTTGCCCGTTGGCATTTGTCTTCAAATGCTGATGTAAATCGATAAAACAGTCTCATATTTATTTGTATTCTTCTGGACTCACGACCGAAAGCACGAAAAAGGTGAGTAGCTCCGTTATTTCCGCCCGTAAGAATTCGCAAAGCTAGGCCACTTCTTTCGCATTCGACAAGCGCATAGGAACGCCGACAAAACTGGGTTAGTCCGCTTGATAGGCCCGTCTTTTCTTAACCAGTATGCTACAAGACAAACTCTATCGTTTTACTAACAATGATCGTAATCATTTTCTTTCCGGTTTGAGGGGGTGGGGACGTTATTTTTATGTAAAAATTATATTTTTCACGAATAGGTGTGTCTCCGTGGGTCTTGTACTGAGGTTGTATGAGGAACGCTGTCTATGATTGTCGCAGGCTATGCTACCTAACGGTAGGCTTGAACCTAATATGCCTGTTTGATTAAATGAAGTGGTATTCTCGATACTACTGTCTGTGTTTGCACATTTGTTGTTTAATAATCGTATCTACACTTTTGAACTTTGACTTTAAGTCGCCATTTCTTGGGGCTTTTTTCTTGGTAATGATTGGGTAAGAAGCGCAATAAATAGTCCTGGAAATCTCGTTGAAGTTAATCAAGTTGTGTAAACCTTAGATCGATACTGTTTGTAGTCAGTTTGCTCTCACGCTAACCTTTGTTTGCTGCCAAATGTTCTAGTTTGACTCTGAGGGAAAGAAACGTGTGTGAACGTGCAAGATGGATATAGAATCTCCCATATCTTAGCCCATGTTGCGGAAACACTTTCATAGACTAGATCTGATCATTCGTTTCTGTTTCATAACATTGGCAATAATGTAAGTTAAAGCAATAGGGAATTGCCAACTTTTTATAGCCTTGTGCTTGATGACCGGTCAGTCTGTCGTTGATGTAGCTGTAATTGTTGTCTGTCTAATGTAGATCATTATTTTGAACAGTGTGCAAGACTCACTGCATACCTGACAATTTGGGCTGAAGTATAGGCAGAAGGTGTGCCCGATTATTTGTGATGTCAGCGCGCAAAATACGTCCCTTGGGTTCCTATTCACTCACTTTCATTCATGCAGAACATGCAGAGCAGGTTCTCTGGTTGACACCCATCGTCGTCACGCTCGTTCCATCGACGCAGGAGAGGGAAACACTATGTTAAGAGCGTTCCTCCATCTCCCCAGTCAGTATCTAAAGGCAGTTTGAGAAAGACGAATCAGGGAATCCCGATCAAGCCGGAGCTAGTCTTTGTAGACGTTTCCGAACCCTAACAGGGTAGGTCTTTTTTTTTGGGTTGTCATGGTTGACAGAGGGTTTCTCTCAGTACTTGTTCCGCTAGTAGTAGGACTAGTGCTTTTGTGCCGGGACGCTATGACAACGTATGCCAGCCGCTGGGCTAACCTCTCGTCCCTTGTGTTTCTTCCTTCGAAACAGTCATGGCGACCTACCAGGAATTCATCCAACAGAACGAGGATCGGGACGGCGTCCGTTTCAGCTGGAACCTGTGGCCCTCCAGCCGGCTGGAGGCCACCAGGCTGGTGGTACCTGTGTCCTGCCTCTTCACCCCGCTGAAGGAGAGGCCTGACCTGCCGCCCGTCCAGTATGAACCTGTCCTCTGCAGCAGGGCCAACTGCAAGGCTGTGCTGAACCCCCTATGGTGAGTGTGTGTGGGGGGGTCAGTGGGGGGGTCAGTGGGGGGTCGGTCGGTCAGTTGATTTGGCGGTCGGGGCTTGAGGATCGGTGTTGAGGATATTTTTAGAGAAAGATGTTGGGGGGGGTTGGAAGGGAACAAGAGTGGAAAAACTCCTTTGTCGTTCTTATCGCCTCGCCTGAGCGTTGATGCGATCTGTGGAGCTTTTGGGGAATGTGCTCGAAGGACTTCTGTCAAGCAGCATTGTTCCTTTGAACGTCATGCTGGATACAGTATCTAGGTTGACTCGACGCTGAGCGGAACGGTAAAAATGAGGGGGAACCCGTTTTGAATTTGAATATTAGCAGCATTTGCGCTCCCAGTCTCAAAGAGCAAAATGTGGCGTTAATTGTAAAGGGAGCTATGTATTGGCGGGTAAGGGATGTTGTGCAGGTACGTCGCTGTGCCGGGTGACAGTCGTAGTAGTTCCGGAGATCAGTGACACTGGTTGTTGCGTGCCGATTGTTTAGGTGTGCTGGGCAGGCATCCTGACGCACGGCCCGACTTAATATGATGGGGAAAGTCAGATATTTCTATATGAGCTTTACAGCCCGTTTATTGTGGGTTTTTGGGAGGGGACAGTACTCGGCATAACCTCCCCCCCCTCCTTTTTTGTTGCTCTTTGTGTTGTTGTATTGCCTCAAGCCAACGTGGCATACTTCCCAGGAGGCCAAGATAGGTTATGGGCGTGCAATTTCTGCTTCCAGAGAAATCCAGTAAGCAGCTGAAAATTCCCTTGTTGACTACATTTTTTTGTCACCGTCAAATTATTTGTCGAATGCTCCACGTCAGATATTCCTGTTTCTATAACCATGTTTGAAGTGCCTCCATTTCTTTCATCCGCTGAATTATTCGCTGCACGTGCGTGTCCGTGTTTGTTTATCACAAGAGGCTCGTTGACCTTTCACCTTTGTTTTGCAGTTCCCTCCATCCTACGCTGGCATTTCGGACGTGAACCAACCAGCTGAACTCATGCCCCAGTTCTCCACCATCGAGTACATAGTTCAGGTAGATGCATACATGGAACCCTCAGGCTGTACTCTGAACCTGTCTCCAAATACAGGGACAACCTGTACAGTACACACGCACACACACACACACACACACACACACACATGCATATCTCAGACCTTGGATAAACATCTGCTGCCTTTTCACATACATGTTGCACGTTTTTGCCTCATCAGTGAAGTTCCAACTGAAAACCTTTCTTCGGTGCGTTAAAGCATATATTTTTAATGTGCTTGTTTGTTGCTAGGCTCTTGTTAAGCACCAAGCAGCAGAATTACACGATTAAATATGAAGGAGGTTTTAGGCTCAGTGCTTTAGAGACGGAGAAAATATTGAACTTCTTGTCTAAAGTATTGCCAGGACCGCATTTGTAATTATACAATCGCCAATAACACTATCGGCTTTTCTTGAGAAGTGTTATCACACTGAAAGGCCACATACTCGCACACGCACGCACACACACACACACACACAACCTGTGTGAACTGACACCCCTCCCCCCCTCCCCTTGCTTCTCCAGCGCGGCCCCCCCTCCCCGCTCATCTTCCTGTACGTGGTGGACACCTGCCTGGAGGAGGAGGACCTGCAGGCGCTGCGCGAGTCCCTCCAGATGTCCCTGTCCCTGCTGCCCCCCAACGCCCTGGTGGGCCTCATCACCTTCGGCCGCATGGTGCAGGTCCACGAGCTGAGCTGCGAGGGCATCGCCAAGAGCTACGTGTTCAGGGGCACCAAGGAGCTCTCTTCCAAGCAGGTCCAGGTGAGGAGTGAGGGGGGGGTCATCGGAGTGTTGGAGGGGCTGGGTGGTTGTGGGACAGTGTCATCTGTCGTTTATTGGGGGCACTCTGCGTAGCACTCGGCATGGCATCCTGCGTGAAGGTTTCAGGTTTGCGCAATTGTTGAATTGTGTCTCTGTGTTTTTTCATCGTTTGAGAATCTATGAACTTGGAGAAGATCAGCTAGAAAGAAGGTCTTTAGGGTTAAAAGTTTTTCTTTTTTTAAATCCGTCTTTTGATTGTGGGACATATAGGACATGATCTAGGTCAATGTTGAGGATCTATAGAATTTTAGAAATGCAGCGGGTGGAATGCACATCACATTGTGTTTGAGTTAAGTGGCATCGTTTAGATGGAAGTGCTACGTGAGGGTAATGGAATGAGAACCTACCTATCCAGGTCAACCTCATTCAAGAATGGATTCTTATCATTTCAGGTCATTTGAGACAGTGTGAATTGGTTATATGATCCATATCTAGAATAATATATTTGGTTTTAATCTTGCAATATGAAAATGGAACTTAAGTAACCGTTTCAGTCCTCCTAAACTGTGTGGGTGTCAAGAAGGCGTGACTGATTAAAGGTGCCATTTTACACGATCAATATTGTGGACGAGGTATTCACATGTAAAACTGTGTGTGTGTGTGTGTGTTCCAGGAGATGCTGGGACTGATGAAGCCAGCTGCGTCCGGCCAGCAGGGGCGTCCGGTGGCCCCCCACGACGCCGCCGCCTCCTGCAAGTAAGACGCCAGCCACCCCGTCACAACCACGCGAAAAACCTGTTCGCCCCCTAGACACAAACATGCAGAAAGGCCACTAGAGGGGGAAAAATGGGATTGGGATTATAACATGACTGCCTGAAACAAGCGACAGAACCCAAACCAAGACCTTCGTTTGAACCACCACTTTGTCTTCCATTGTTGAGGGAAAAGACCAGCCGCATGAAAGGCTGTCGTGTCTCATCCTGCCTGTCCTGCCCCCCCCCCCCCCCCCCCCCCCCCCCCCCCCTCTGCCTCCAGGTTCCTCCAGCCGGTCCATAGAGTTGACATGAACCTGACTGACCTGCTAGGAGAGCTCCAGAGAGACCCCTGGCCTGTACCCCAGGGCAAGAGGCCCCTCCGCTCCACCGGCATCGCTCTCTCCATCGCCGTGGGGCTGCTGGAGGTACACACACACACACTCACAGACTCACACATTCCAACACGCCCTCTTCAACTGAACCTTGCTCTCTCTGATGGGCCACATGGCATCCGCACACACACAAAGTTTGATAGCACTATTATCTCTACAGTGTTACGTTTTGTACTGGTTGTCCCAGGGTCAAAGGTGAACCTCTTTCTCTTTGCCTCTGTGTTCTTCGTCTGTTTCTCCTCGTTTTGTTCCCTACTCATCTGTCCCGTTATGCAACAGATAAAAGGGGAGGGGGAGTCTGTTTGTAAGAAATGTACAAAAATGTAATGATGGCACATGTCCGTCTCTGCACGAGATCAACTAGGATTCACCGAAGCTCAACACATATGTTTAAATCCCGAATTTCAATTTCACTTTGACCCATTCTTGCTTGTTTTTTCCTCAACGTTTCCATTTGCCAGCCTGTGTGTTTATGCAACTACCTTCCTCAGGCAAATCGCATCTCTTTTGAAGCTTAGGGAAGCTCAAGTTAAGCACAGGTTGAGGAATCGACAGCGCAGGCAAACCGTTCCATTTCGAGCGTAGACAGACGATGTTCTTTTAAACCGCCAAACAGACCATGAACACAACTGCATTCTGGATGAAAGGTCTTGATGCTGAACGCCCTCCACCCTTACTGACCACAGCCCCCCCCCCCTCTGTCCTCCTCTCTAGGGAACATTCCCCAACACAGGGGCCCGCGTGATGCTGTTCACAGGCGGCCCCCCAACCCAGGGCCCGGGCATGGTGGTGGGCGATGAGCTGAAGACCCCCATCCGCTCCTGGCACGACATCCAGAAGGACAACGCACGGCACCTGAAGAAAGCCACTAAGGTGAGGACGATAACCGGGTGATAACTGCCATGATAACAGGAATGACTTGATAACACACTGTTTGCAGTCGATGATAATGCGATCAGTGATATGAGAAATGGAGTCGTTAATTAAAACTACTGTGAGTTTTGGAATTGAGCTACTCTGCTCTATTTGGTTACAAATGGTAATTTCAAAGAATAGAGAACTTTTTATTTATCTGTGGGTAGCGTTCAAAAACTCAAGGTGCACCAGGTGCTTTGAAACACAGTTTATACATGGTTCCTAAGGTATGCTCACGGGTAACGTTCAAGAACCTAAAAACCATTTCAATGGCATGACGTATACTAAGTCATTCTGCTGGTGTGCGCGCAGTACTACGAGGCTCTGGCGAACCGGGCGGCGGTGAACGGCCACTGCATGGACATCTACGCCTGCGCTCTGGACCAGACGGGGCTGCTGGAGATGAAATGTTGCGCCAACCTTACCGGGTCAGTACCGGCCAGAGATGACCAGCCTAGACGTGTCTCTACACTGCTGGATGGACATGGAAACGCACAAAAGATGCATCTCAATATGGATTTTTCTTTTTATCTGCATAATGTAGATATAGCTGAACTCCTACAATGAAGGGTTCTGATACTGACGTTTAGCATATAAGTGTGGAGGTGTGCTATTGAAAGACTGCTTTGAAACTACTTTCTAAAATGTTTGCATCCTGCATATTTCCATACAGTGGTCAACTACGTATTTGATGTGCACTGAAAGCAGAACTCCCTCCCCAAACATTCAGCCTTTTGACATTTTTCTTCTTCCCTCCTCCCTCTCTTCCAGCGGTCACGTAGTGATGGGCGACTCGTTCAACACCTCGCTCTTCAAGCAGACCTTCCAGAGAGTCTTCAGCAAGGACTACAACGGAGAGTTCCGGATGGCCTTCGGAGGCACGCTGGAAGTCAAGGTATCGTGGCTGGCGTGTTTTGTGGGATCGCAGGAGGGAAGGGAAAAACAATGACACAGTGTTGGAGGGGCGATCCTTGGACTTGCACTTTGTACAGACTCCCCTTTGTAAGTGGTCAAGCAGTTGGTGGATAGAAGCTGAATTGTCTTTTCTCTCGCTCCGTCTTTGCAGACGTCAAGAGAACTGAAAGTGAGCGGTGCCATCGGCCCCTGCGTGTCCCTCAACGCCAAGGGCCCCTGTGTCTCAGAGAACGTGAGTCCCTCAACGGTGCAAACTCCAGCCTGACCTCTCCTTCCCACCAATCCCCTCTGATAAAGACTTCTCATCAAAGCCTTCATCATTTGGATTCACCTAATCCTTTTAGCTGGTTAAAAATCCCCTTTTCATCAGTATGAATGTGTTTTCCATCAATGTTCTCTGTTGCGTGTCCTACAGGAGATGGGGATTGGAGGTACGACCCAGTGGAAAGTCTGTGGCCTCAATCCCTCCACGACGTTGGCCATGTTCTTCGAAGTCGTGAACCAGGTAATTGACAATTTGATTGAAAAAAGTTAGCCTTTGTCTCCTGCTAATCTCTTATCATCTCATGTGGGGAAAACACCCAAATCAGTGTTGTCGGCAATGAAATCACCAAAGAAATCCCTCCTGTAA
Organism: Plecoglossus altivelis; assembly: GCA_036571765.1. Lineage (NCBI taxonomy): Eukaryota > Metazoa > Chordata > Actinopteri > Osmeriformes > Plecoglossidae > Plecoglossus > Plecoglossus altivelis. The sequence goes on from BROE01000002.1 coordinate 8,384,745, forward strand.
TCACATCAAAACGAACGGACGGTGATTTACGCTCGCTCGTTCCCACCTCTCGCCTCCTTGTTTTTGAAGCAATCGGTATCCTGATGGGATTGGGTTGATGAATACCACGCATCTGATCAGATTAGTGCCGAGCTCCTCACAGTGAAGGATGCAGGAAGGCAGAGGCAGGTTTCATTCGTTGGCACTCTGAGGCAGGATCTCATTTCCTGCATCCATGGGATCATCTCCCTTAGGCCCTGGACTGGGATTGTCTAGCTGGGGATTCAGTTGTCCATGCAAGACATTCGTGTGTTGGCTTCTCAACCTCGTTGTTGTTGTTTTGCAGCACAACGCACCCATCCCACAGGGCGGCAGAGGGGCGGTGCAGTTTGTCACCCAATACCAACACTCCAACACCCAGAAAAGAATTAGGGTCACCACCATCGCCAGGAAGTAAGCTCCTCCCCACGTCTTCCTGCCTCTGTCTCTCTGTCACTCTCTTTGCCACTCTCTCCCTGCCTCTCTCTCTGTCACTCTCTCTCTGTCACTCTCTTTGCCTCTCTCTCCCTGCCACTCTCCCTCTGCCACTCTCCTTTCTCTCTTCTTCTCCAAGTCTCTCATCTCCCATTCGCTCTCAGACTCTAGCTGTCAGCTTCCGCCCTGCTCAACACAGTACCAGCCCAGTATGTGCTGACAGCCTAGTCAACATTGTCCTCGCAAACTAGGACGTGGCATCTGGCTCATCCTGTTCAAACATAGGCGTGCCAATGTTTGTTTGTTTGTTTTCCCCCACGTCATGCAGCCTCGTCTCTTCCGTCACTAACCTCTCCTCCCTCCGCCCCTCTCCAGCTGGGCCGACGCCCAGTCTCAGATCCAGCACATCGAGACGTCCTTCGACCAGGAGGCCTCGGCCGTGCTCATGGCCCGCCTGGGCGTGTTCCGGGCCGAGTCGGAGGAGGGGCCTGACGTCCTGCGCTGGTTGGACCGACAGCTCATTCGCCTGGTGAGTGACGGCGCCCGCCGACCAATCCCTGCTTAGCAACCCCCCACCCCCTCCTGTTCCGGAACTGTGACCGGTATTGTTTGACGTCAGTGTTTGGCTTAGCCCCCAGTGGGAGTAGTTGTGCTTTTAATAGAAGTGGAGGATAATAGATTCACTGAAGTGCTGAGCTGCGTGCTAGATCATTATGTAAGGTTCAACAAACACTGACGCTGTATGTTTGTCTTTGCAGTGTCAGAAGTTCGGTCAGTTCAACAAAGACGACCCCACCTCCTTCAAGCTGTCGGAGTCTCTCTCACTCTACCCACAGGTAAGGCTGCCACCTTGTGGCATCTTTTGGAACCGCAAGCCACTTCTACACTTAAAATACTGTCATGCTTTGAACACTGATTGTATCTAAAGTTGATACTTTGACAATTTTATAGTTTGAAATTAAGTATTTTTTATTTTATTGGTTTTACAATATTTGTTACTCTTTCACAGTTATAGTTCCTGAAAATGTAAAAAAAACAACAATGAACACATCAAAAGTCCACAACTGTATGAATCCTCATAATAACCGCTCCCTGTTCCCCTCCACAGTTCATGTTCCACCTGAGGCGGTCGCCCTTCCTGCAGGTGTTCAACAACAGCCCAGATGAATCATCCTACTACCGCCACCATTTTGTGCGCCAAGACCTGACCCAGTCCCTCATCATGATCCAGCCCATCCTCTACTCCTACTCCTTCCACGGCCCACCAGAGGTCAGCCTGCAAACCAATCACCTTCCTTCAAGCCTCAGACTAACCAATCAGTAGGACGCAATCGTCCTGTTTCCTGTAGCGCACCTGCTGATAAAAATGAATCATGTTATCTAACAACACTACAGGTCCACATCATCATATAAAAAATGTTTCAAACAGTATATTACAAGAAGAACAAATTCCTATATTAGTGAAACGTGTTGTGTCCATATAGCTGTAAATGGTGTCTGAGATGGAGGTTGTTTGACATGTTGTGTTCCTCCTGCAGCCTGTGCTGCTGGACAGCAGCAGCATCCTGCCTGACCGCATCCTCCTCATGGACACCTTCTTCCAGCTTGTCATCTACCACGGAGAGGTGAGGCTTCCTCCCCGACCACCTTGCCACCTCAGTGGGGCCTCCGTGTTCAAATTCCCAGTGTCAAGTGACTACTTACGTTGTCACAGTTTTGGGCCTTTTTAAGAAAGCGCAGCGTAAAAAAAGTGCATTTTTACACAGATGGCATGTAAAGAACTTGGTTGTATTGAGGAGAGTGTTCTATATAATCTGCCCTCAGCTGCCCTCCCACAGTATCAGCATATTCCTCTCGAACATCTGGACATGAGAGCCACTGACCTTTTGTGACCCTCTCCTCAGACCATCGCACAGTGGCGCAAGGCGGGTTACCAGGAGATGGCCGAGTACGAGAACTTCAAGCAGCTGCTGCAGGCGCCGCTGGACGACGCCCAGGAGATCCTGCAGACTCGCTTCCCCATGCCCCGCTACGTGGACACGGAGCACGGCGGCTCGCAGGCCCGCTTCCTGCTGTCCAAGGTCAACCCCTCGCAGACCCACAACAACGCCTATGGCTGGGGACAGGTAAGGTCCAATTTTCCTTCGCCATCTACACTCCAAATGAAGCAGTTGGACCTTTTGGAGAGGTCTATTCAGCTAAAGAGCTAGTTACGGTGAGACTCATCCCCTTTCATTTCTCCTCCTTTTACCAGGAGTCCGGTGCCCCCATCCTCACGGATGATGTCAGCCTACAGGTGTTCATGGACCACCTGAAGAAACTGGCCGTGTCGAGCGCCGCCTGAGGACCAAAGTGAAGGACTGAGATATATGTTCCTATATAGGGACCCTGTAACATTTCCATTCTCCAGTATGGCCACGGATGAACACTTGACCATAATCACCTCGCGTACTGGAAAAGCCATATTAATATTACAATTCTCTAATGTCGAGATTTTTTTTTCCAGACCATTTTTACTGTCATTCCCTCCCATCCTCATAATTTAGGTTGATAATCGTTTTTTGTTTTGTCTGTTCTGTGATGAGTAGCTACTGTAGCAAATCAGTGGTCTATGCTGCTTGATGTGCTTCTCACACTAATCCCCATCAAGTTCACAGCATGAGTACATTCCTAGAAAGACCCTTAATGGCAAGAACCATGTTTTGATGAATGGAAGTCTACTGTTATCGTAGAGGCACTGTTAATAACTGAATACGCAGACTGGAATTTTAAATGAAGAACATGACTACTGTAAACCAACAGACCTTATAGGCCACTGATACTTTAGCCTATTTCTTCCCTGCCTGTCTAAATCTTTTCTACTAATCTTCTCTTCTACCCACAATTTCCCAAGACAGACTTTTCCTAATGTCAACATTGTATTATAAAAGCAAAACAGTAATTGGCCTGCATTTGGTTTTATGTATCAAGCGCATAAACATATGCCATTATAACTGTTCTACAAATCAAAATCCATTCCTTGATGCATTTGTAAAGGGTCATAGCGTCTAAATGATGATCGCAACCGAACGCGGCTTAATAAAACACCAGCATGGCTGGCTGAGCGATTGTGAAGGTGTCTGTCAGACAGTCCAAGAACGTTTATGTAACGTTAGCGAGACAGCGTGTTTGTTTGCCAGCAACAGATATCAGGTACACCTGGCAGGTGAAGCGGCTCGCACAAGACTGTAAACAACAGCTGACCTATTAGTACTCGGAATATTTTTTTCCGCTAAACCCAGGCTACTGCCGTATCACTATAGACTAACACGCAATCACCACAAACCACTCACACAATCCATGTCACCAGCAGTCCACTGTAAGCTGATGCTAAGCAGTCAGACACAGTATGATTTCGAGGATCTGAGAGGACCAGATTACAAGGACTAATCCGCGCAGGGCTATCTGACAAATTCCACCCGTATCGGCTTGGAACGGGAGCTGTCGGGAAAAAGTCAAAATGAGGTCCATGTCTATCGAGCGCCTTTAATGGCTGCGGCCTGTCTCGTGGTGCATATGCTTTAAAATACCACAGAGGCAGATTAAAGAGCGTGGCCATTTATTTACGACTGCACCACTCACAGTACCGTATCTTACAGCAACATCTAAAAAAGCGCTATGCTTTTAGATTTGCTTTTTTTATTTTTTTAACCATAATAGAATCTGTGTGTTTTAACACTGGAGTGAAAGATTAAAAAGGAAAAAATCAATCCCGCACGCTATCTTCTCCTTAATCTGCTGTGCTCATTTAAGACACAGAAGCAACTGCAGCTTTGTAGCCTATAGTGATGATTGATTCATTCACAGGCATCTAAAAGTATTTCATTTCCTGTCCATGGCAAAAACACTGGTTATTTTTATACAGATCATCATCACTGATGCCTTTGTCAATCTGTATCTAAAAGCTTAAAGTCAAAGCTTTAAGAAAATGTTGTCTTATTGTCCTTGAGAATCATCAAAAAATGAAATCCTTCGGATCAAGTTCTGGACCAGCACATCCATGAGCCCATTCTGAGGCCTCTCTTTGTGGTTGCGTAATAATTCTATAGCAAGAATGCAGTAAAAAAACAAAGTAGGAACCACGGTGTGTGGCTAAATGTTAATGAAAATGTCTAGAAAGCAAACTGAGACCTTGGGAGCAGCCTACAGTATGGGGAGGGGGACTTGCCTCAACGGGAACTTGCTTCATTATATATCCTGAATGGGCACTGATTTAGGAATTAATCTCAACCTTATTCCACTTTGAGATGTGGAATAAAAATAAGAAAAAAAGGCGTAGGACACCACATTGTGGAGATGGAAATGAAACCACTGGGAACTGGGAAGGCAAGCAGATTGAAAGGTGAGACCGCTGAGCAAACAGGGGGATGAGGACACAGAGGGGGAGGATACAGCCAGGACAGAGGAGGTGAGGAAACCATGAAGGATGTATATTAGGGCACGAGCCATGTTTCTGTTTGGCTGTTAAAGACAGCCTGCTAAAGACAGTATTAGACAACCTGACAGCCCAGAGAACCCCACTCACATGCTCCCAGATGGATGTTCAAGACATGATGCCCATTCTCTCTCTATGTTTCATCCACTTCCCACAGTCTCAATGGTATAAAATCCTGAAAGGAAGATGAAACTGAGAAGATAATAAAAATACAGGTGACTGACTCCTGTCACTCAAGCAAGAATATTGGAAATAGTTAATAACCACAAGAGCTTGGACTTTCCTGTGGATACACACATAACTCTACATGTTTGTATGAGGACAAAACAGGTGTGTATGTGTGTGTGTGTGTGTGTGTGTGTGTGTGTGTGTGCGCGCGCGCGCTTGTGTGCATGTCTTGCATGTGTTGAATAGTTCCAACCAAAACTACCATTCCGTAGTGAATGTATATGGTGACGTAACATTTGAATAAACCCAAGAAAGCTCATTCTTATGACCATGGTAAATATATACATAGACAATGTTGGATGCAGTTTTCCCCCCTTCTCTCTCTTTTTCCATATCACAGCTCTAACACCCACTACAGCACAATGGCTATATTTATCTGTAGTATTTCCAATTCTATTCTCACTACTAAAAAGGTTCTCATATGAATTAACATGCATTTATGATGTGATCCTCTTACAAACTTGAATACAAGCATGTCTGTTTATTTGTCATTTATTTCTCAAAATGAGGAAAATATACTTCCAACCAAAATTTTGTCATGACGGTCTTAAGTTGCCACACCAAGAAAGAGCATCCAAAGATTAAAATGTATTCTCAACTTCACTGAAATCTTAAACTAAATATAGCATGCCTTTTATGATGACATGACAAAACTAAAATAAGTACACATAGCTTACGTAACGGCTTGATTCTCAAAACTGAAGCGGAGTTAGACTAGGCAATCCGTTGAACATTACACATTTACCTTCATAAAAAAATCAACCTGCTACTTGAATTCACCCTCTATTACGAAACACATTCTCAACAATGACATTAAAAAAACAGGAATATAATCAACAGCGTATAATATTGCACTGATGTCGCTTAAATGAGGCAGGATACACATGGGACTTCTCTTCACTCCCACCATCTGGTTCACTGAATCTGCTGGTTGCGGAAGGTCCGCACCATCTTCCGCATGTCTGGGTAGGGCTTCAGCTGAGTTTCACGCAGTGGTTCCTGCTTGGCAGGGTCTGTGCTATCCCTACAACAGAAGGACAACATAGAAAACACCTGAGCACATTGCAACTGCTGTCATCAAGGAGTCATATCCAACATGTCACTTCTGTCATTCTTAAGGTCATACAATTAAGAACTTAAAATATCTTTATGTATTTATAATATTAAAATGGCTACTATAATATGCGCTATGATCGGATTTGAAATGCAATTCAATTCGATGAAGGTACATATTAGATCAGTAAGTAACTTGCGTCTTCAGATGTTTCTCAATGGCTCTGCGTTCGTAGACGGTCCCATAAATGGTAATCACCGGATCGATAAACATCTTTTTGGTCAATGGACAAATCAGGTGCGGTGGCACAAAGTCCTCTGTGAGTTCTGTACCCACCAGTTTCTATCAGGGAGCAAGACAACAAGCGCTCACAGGTCACTCACAGGTCACTCACAGGTCACTCACAGGTCACTCACAGGTCACTCACAGGTCACTCACAGGAAAACTAAGGTTCTGTTAAGTCACTATTGCTAAAATGTGAAAACAAAGGACTAGAATCAAACCTAAATCCAAGTAGTGAATTGGAGTTGATAAACTGCAAAGACTTGAATTACAGTTCTACACAATTGTTGCCGTTCACCTGTTCCATGTCATTCAGAGAGTTTCCTGCTATCTCTTCCGTGTTTTTCTTGGCCTCTTGTTCATAAGTCTCTCTTTTGGTCATGAATTCTTCAGCCAAGACGCTACGAAACAAACAAAAAAAAAGTATCGCAACTGATATGACATAACATTTTAAACAATTCAAACAACAATAACGTGGCTACTATTTAGATGCTACATAACCTTTGGTCAATAGAGGCAAATCATATGGTTTCTTCTACCGAGTTAGCGCAAAGACAACGACAAAAACAAACAACAAAAAAAGTGGGCATGTTTCACCTGTCCAGCGGGTCCTCAGGTTCAGGCACGATGAGCAGGCCGTAGACAGCATCCAGGATCTCTCTCATGGTAATGTGAGCAGAGTAGTTGCGGTCAAATATATTGTGGCAGATGCGGCCCACACTGTTGATGTTGCAGTGGTACACCTTTTTCCAAGTCAAGTTAGTTTAGCGAATAAGCACATTTGATTGAATGCATTCTATACTTAAGTATGCACGCTTGTTGCACTATCACTGTCCCCAGTATCCCCCCCTTTTCTACTCATACTAGATGCCTCACCCAAAAATAAAAGGCCAACATATCAAAAATGATTGACCTGCTACCTTACTAATATATGCCACCCCGTACATGAACTTCGTTTTGTGTGTGTCCCTTTGAGTAAGAGCTGGCAGAAGGATATTTTTCATGAATATTAATCAATTCATTAACTAAGGAAAACTACCTAGACATGTTACACATAATACTTATTCAACATGACTAAGTTATGTCAAATGTAGTCATATTACTCACGTGACATATTGTCTACTAGTATGTTTTGCTGACAACATAAACAGCTGACTTGCATAAGTGGCAGGATACACGTGTGACGAATCGCATCAGCGGCGGTTTGACTGGGTAGTCGTCCCCAAACTGGCAATACAACTCGAACACTCCGTTCTCATAAGACGTGTCAGGTGGCCCCTGCATGAGAATCTTCCAGAAAGCTGTAAGGATCATATTGTTTGGCTGCTGGTTTGTGGTGACGAGTGAGCAGGTTATTTTAACACTAACACTAACTAACACTATTACTAACTAACACTAACATTTTATTTGAACACTACTGTCCATCAACAGTTAGCATATGACTGGCTGTCAAGTGTCAAGCAACTCCTTACAACTTTGGTGAAATGAAATTCGTTATATTTCCCTATGTAGGTTCGCGACATAAATGAATGGGGCTTCGATAGTAAGCAATGACTTGTATGAAGTTAAATATGTGCAGGAACATAACAGAATAGTAGAATAGCAAAATGTTGCCATGTGTAATTGTGACCAGTGTAGTGTAGTTGTTCTTGTTTGTTAAGAGTTGCCATACTCATGTCTGACTCTGTGGGGTAGATGGTGCAGAAAGGGTGGGGGTCGCAGTGCAGGTTTCTTAGCTCAGCCAGAATCCTCCGCTCCTTCTCCAGATGACTTGTGAATTTCAAATTCTTTTTCAGTGTGCTGCATTCAAGATATGAAAGAGGATTATTTTGGATACGAAACAATGGTTTGAAGAGGGGGGGAAAAAGATGACGCTGCATTTACTTGGAATGATACGTGGAAAAATCTTTCAGCGCTTCTGTCAAAGCTGTGCTGTATTTTACATCGTGATTTGGATGGTTGTTAAGGTTGAAAATTGTGATTAATCTATGTGGAAATTAAATGTATATGCTTGTGAAAATCAGTGGGGACAAATAAGGATGCTTACAAGACAGTCATGACAGCACATTAAGGTGTCACTTTTTGGAAGCAAGAGATTTTTGGGCTTTAGAATGGCTCCAACATATAGTGAATCAAATCCCTCTTTAGAATTATTGTTTAACATTTTCAGGATATTATTCAAATGATGGGAAATAACTTACTTCTTTGCCACAGTCACTTTATTGTCTAGTTCCAGTGGCAGAACATTTTCAGGTGATTCATCATAGCCTTTACCGGCAACAAGAGTTTTTATTGCACGCTGTAAAAATGGTTTTAGCCCGGTTAGAGTGTTGCCCACAGTTAATATACAGTACATGATACAGTATTAGGGGTTTTAATGTGTCTACATAAAACATAGAGAAAGTTTCCTGTCGAACTGGTACGATAGACATACCACAGTTGTAAGGGCGGATGGATCCGTTTCGTCTTTCGCCTTCCTCGACTCCATGGACAGAACTGTTTCCATTTCAAACAGCTTCAGACCGTCTTTCAATGTTGCTGGCTTGAAACAATAGCCACCTATAATATCATATGACTCAGTCAGTTAAGAAAGTAAAAAGGTTGGACAATTTCATCAAAAGTATGATAAACTTCAATGACCTAGTATAGCTTCACTTTGCCCACTAGACTGCTTAAAAAGTACATAGTGGTCTTCAAAAGCTAACAAATGGCAAGGTGTTTCTTAGACTTTTGTTTACTTTGCCTTTGTGAAGTCCGAACAAGGAACAAATGTAAATTGTCTACTGTATGTAAATCTTCCTACTACTTTGGGAATCCTGATCTGCCTTAGAGTAATTTAGTTCACTGTTACCTCTTGTTAGTATTTACTGCACCATCACAGCCTGTTTGGGTGGAAGTGCACCAAAGTTTTGAACTGTTCGGTCGTTTTTGAAGAATGAACCACTTCCTTTACTGAAATTCTATCACTGACTTCATTCTAAAATATCCTGGGCCATGTTTCAGTTAGACGTGTTGTTCGCCTCCTTGACATGCAATTGTTGTGACAGAAACAAATTATAACCTAGATCTTTGAACTGTTACATTGGTCCCCAGCCAAGCTCTGTTCTCCAAATGAAGGTTGTGGTCAAAAGCGCCTCCTACCTGTTGCATAGCTGATCCCATGTAGCACATCGTTCACCACATCCCCCACCAGAACGGCATCCACAACGATGCCAGAGCTTATCAAATTGGTTACAAGAGGACGTGGGTGGGTATCTGAACTGCAATAAGAATACAGGGTTAGAGTAAATACCTTGGTATATTGTAATAATTCTGTGGCGAAAAAAAAAGACTTTCTGAAAGTAAAAGGCAAACTTGTGAACATGACAAATTGGAAATTATGTTTAACCCCAAATCATTTCCATCTGTGAGACATATGATGCGAAGTCGACAATCGGGGAATTGCTCCTTGACTTGATCCAGCTCAGTGATGCCAGTCTGTAAGGCGTCATAGAGTCGAGTGTGTCCTTCTGCCTTAACACCACGGACATATTCCTGTGGGGAAAAGGACATTATATAAATAAATGGTAAAAATCACATGTAACAATAGTACTCAAAAGCACCAGTATTTACAGCGTGGAGTGAAATACTGTATATAGTTTAGACATTTTTGTGTAAGCTGGTATCAATTGTTTTGTGGAAAGAGAAACATTCAATCATTAAGAAGGATTATAATAACATATTAGTGCCGTTAAATTTAAACCACTGTAGCACAATCCTACATCTACAAGAGACAAATCTATCCTCCGTCTGTTTAGAACTACTGAAGGTGAGGGCCCAATCAGTGTGACTACACCAGGGAGATCAATGGCTGATGCTTAACATTTATTGAATTGTGTCATGCCCCATTGGTGTATTTGCATAGCTTTTGCATCGCTTGCTACAGTGTGTGTGGAAGAGTATATACATGCAGAATAGTTTGACTGCAAGAATATAGTTGAACAATTGAAGTCTTTACCATAAAGGTCTCAAGAGTCTCAGTAAAAGTGTGGACCATTTGAACAAGTGAGCCAAATACCATCAGGCCAATGACATGATGCAAATTATAAGCCATGGTTCTGGTGGCAAAGGCATGAAAAAGCTCTTTGACAGCATCGATTCTCTTCATCGTCACTCCTTCATAGCAATGCTCCGCCATCGAGAAACTTGTATCTATTAGTACCTGGTAGAAGTAAAAAGTGCTTTTGTTCAGTTATAATATACTGTTGTTTCTCAACAAAATAACCAGTCATGTTGTTGCAATGCAATTTGTCATTTTCTGAAATAAACTTTATATCCTGTAAGCAACCAATAAATCTAAAAGGTTTAACATGCACATTTCATCAATTCGGTCTCTGTAGCCGACACAAGACTCCAATAATGGTCTTGTTTGGCAGTGCATCTCTATGCCTGAACATAAACGTTCATGGACATTGTTGAGAGGTGAAGGTGTGGGTTATCTTTCTACCAATCACCACATAGCAGTAGCCAATCTGTAGCAATCTTTGGATCTGTTTATAGTTCTATCATAGATCTATCAATACTAAAGAAATTATTGCAAGAAAATATATTGATGTCCATTACCAGAATAGCTTCCTTGGGAGTCCTGCTAGTTATGAATGTCTGATCACTTCTTGTGTCTCTCATTCTACAATGACAGGATTAGAAGTATTAACTCGATATCGACAGTATATTTGTCAATTCAACGAACAAGTACTCATGACCATGTACAAATATGTATTTTAGAAATTGGACATCTACCCAGCATCACAGTTGTAACATAGAAATAGCCAAACCTCACTGTCGGAAGACAGAAATATTAACACAGTGGTACAACAAAAATATAGAAATAGTTATATATAGTTATGGACACTTACTTTTTTGCCAAAAGGTTTGAATCTACAGTTTGGATCTTCCCAGCCATACAATTAAAGATTCTTGCACTCTGGGGTTTGGATTTGTCATTATTGACATAAACACCAAGGTTAGCTTTGAGGGAAAAGCATTCATTGTATTATTGTATTAGTTGAAAATCTAATTTTTGAATCTTGGGAAAATCAGCAAGATAGTGTTGTAAACTCTTTTCATCTAAAATGAAAACTGAATGACAAAATAAAGTAACTAACAAGGAAGTACTAACAACTGCTTAATCTCAGGGGTCTGGTGATGCGAGAACTATACTGTACATCCACTTAAAAACGGAGCACTTTTGAAAGTAAGCTGCCCCAAACAGATTACTTGTTAAGCAGTTACAGAAATGATTTCCCTCACAGTTCCCTGTGTGACCCAGTGGGATGTGCAATACCTTCAGTCAGGAGCACAAGCAGGGGGCCTTCTAATCCTATTTCCTTCAGCTTCAAGGGTGGTGTAATTGACAGGTAAGAGAACTTTTTTACATTTTCCATCATGTTTCCAAAAGTTTTCACACCAATTATCTGAAAGCTTTAAGAACATTGTGTGAGTCACAAGAGTTTTTTCCTCCGTAATACATCTTATTATCAAAAACGCTTTGAAATACTTTTATTAAACCATACTTATGGCTGGTCGCATGTTCATAGGAGATCCAGACATGGTAGGACTTCATAGATGGAGGGAGGCTGAGCAGTAATTTCTCAAAATCTGTTGCTCTCTTCATGGATGTTTCTTGCAGGTTTTTATCTGTGCAGTTTGGAATTTTTTCCCCATCTTAAAATAACAAACAAGAGTCAAATGATTAAAAAAGATCTCTGCTTATGCAGAAAAAACTAAAGGTAAATAATCCAAGTTTGAATCTTGACCTAAACAGTTTTATCCTTGGTGAGACTTTCAGAATAGCATGGCAATTTAACAGGGTCCCTGGAATTTAAGGATGAAGACTGCGGACATGAAGGCAAACAATGATTTGTCTGATGAGACTAAAAGTCCTGATTGACAAGTGCTACTTCTGTCGATATCTAATTCTAGTCATCATGGTTAATCAGTAATCATGGGAGTGAATATTGTATGCTACAGGAATGATTCATCGTTGCAGGGACTAGGAGTCTGGTCAACATTTCAATCTGTACATGTTGAAAGATTTTTCTTAGAGCAACACATACCTGATTCTGTAACAACTTATTGTTTGCCTGATACTGTACATAGATTTACATTTTTGACCAAACTGATCTAACATGCCTGATTCTTGATTATTGCATTTTGTTTGGTTTGTGTCCTTAAAGGAGGGGAAATAAGTCTCTGTTTTCGATAGTAGCCATTTAGTTTGAATTAACTAAAAATGAAAGGATGCAATTGAGGGTGTGAATTATATCTGCATGAACCGATATGACAATGGGGTCTCTGTAATCACAGCCCATGTATACAGTCTCTTGTAATAATAGCTATTACTTTTACAAATAGAAAAAAGTGACAAATTGTATTTTCTTGTTTTTGTGGAATCATTCATATTCTTTTGTGACTAGATTCTATAGCTTACCTTTGATTTTCTGCACAACATATGCTCTTTCAAAAACATCTGGTAAACCTGGGATACGAACTGGTTCAGACATCCGCTGATCTTGTTGAGAAATCAGATCCATTCGGGCATAGATTTCGTGCTCCGCGGTGCACGTCTGGGAAGACAGGGACAGCACGTGAACGTGTATTCATGTTGACATGATCCCGAATGATAGGCAGCATGAAGACATGTTTCATGAAATGTTTCAGTTCTGATTCAAATTTGGAAGAACATCTATGTGAATCAATGATTGCAATTGACATGTGATGCATGTTTAGGAGGTAGGGGTGTCATGCTTTCAGTGATGAGAGACTCTGATGAAGGTGAAGGCTGTATTACGGAAACAAAATCGTTAACTTACACATGGATTTACACACACCACTTGTACCAATAATTACAATTCCTTTTACTTTTCCTTCTAAACCTCAATACTAGACACATTTTTATTATATTTCACTGTCTTGTTCCTTCTTTACTACTATTGAAACAAATGCATATTTAAAGTTATGTGCAAAAACAAACATTTTAAACACACACACCTTTGCTCCCACTAGTAGAGATGCCCAACACACGTTTGAGCTTTCAAAGACCTTAAAGTCTTCCACAACGTGTCCATCTCTTTGTTTCTCAGGATTTGGCAATAGTTCTCTGAAGAGATGGTACAATCCTTCAACAATTGCGATCTAAAAAAATATTTGCATTAATACGGTGTTGTCAAATATTCATGTGAATGTATTTTCTGAAAGAATCATTATGAATTTCAAACTCGTACCCTTTGAGTACTGGTTCCGATCTCATTTCTACACAGAAACTGAAACAAGCTTTGGGCCAAAGGGTTACACCCACTTAGTTTTCTAATGTATGCAATCACTTTCTTCAGAAATTCTCCAGAAAGATCTTTCATTTTCTGCAAATAGGATGAAAGTAAAACAAGTTCATTCCAACTCCTTTGTTTGGCTTTCAATTTCCAAAGTGTTTTTTCTTCCTTCACATTCAGTGTTCTTAACCTCATTGTGTAAGTGTGAGAAAGGGAAACATAGTTCAATGACATTTAATATTCATAAATAACTTGTAATTTAATTGAGGAAATAATGTAAATCTTACAATGGCATACAGAGTAGAGAAAAACACACTCAGTCCTTTTGGAGTCTGTTGTACCGAGGGTGTAATATCATTAGTGCAAAATGAAATGGAGTCTTGACTTTCTTCAGGAAAAGAGGTCAAAGAAAACTGCACTGTGGACCCCTCAATGACCCCACAGTTCTCCAAGGTGTCTCCAACACTGCCACATGCACCTCTGTAAAACAGTTGGCGTGTACAAGGAAGTCAAGTTGGGATTTGTCAAAGTTGTAAAGTTTATTGTACAATAATAATGTAATAATGAAATAAATCTCAAGCCCTAAAAGCTATAAAGTGATTTGTACGGTCATTTTGCTTTTTAAAACATGTCCATAAGTGAGGCATTGCACCAAGGGTTTGGTTTGCATTTGGTGTGGATGTTCATAATATTCAAACATTGTTGTCATTGGAATATTGGGGGGGTTGCATTCACTTTAGTTAGTATAAAAATGTTCAGCTACTTTTGAAAATGACATCAAATGCATACATGTAGAACAATACCTTTACCTCAATCGAAAAAGGTGGGCAACATAACCATTGACAATCCATTGTTACATGGTTGAATTCGCTTTAATGTTCAAACCAGAGGTATCCTGGGCAAGTACTATGTTGGGTATAATGTGTTGATATTCAGAATTTAATATAAAAGTTACCTGTAATGGAGAACATGTGCTGGGATTCCCGTCACACCAGCAAGCTTTAGTCTCAAGTCCTTGATTGTGTCACATTTCAAGTCCACCTTAACCTCATAATCTCCCTATTAAGAAAGGTAAAAATGGGGCAACCAGGTCAGGATCCGAGGTGGGAATGAGGGCTCAGATTAAGGGGGATCACTTGTCAGACTCCAAGTATCCTGTGTGATTCTTTGGTTGTTTCATGCTCACTGCTTAAAGCAGGGGTGTCACACCCTGGTCCTCGAGGGTCGCTGTCCTGAAGGTTTTAGATGTTTCCCTGCTCCAGCACACCTGATTCTAATGAATGAGCCGATAACAAGCTCTGTGGAAGCCTGATAATGACCCTTTATTAGAATCAGGTGTGCTGGAGCAGGGAAACATCTAGACCTTTTATGGTCTGCTAAAAATACAATGTTTAAGCTTGAATGTGCTTTAACATTTTCTATAGGCCCCAAACCAGCAGATCAACATTAGGTTCATAACAATGTTTTAAAACAAGATTTTACAGGAAAAACTAACTTTTCAGGTTTCAGTTGATCTTCTGGGAAGTCTCATAATCGTTTTAACAAAACTGGGGCAGAATTAAAGGCTAAGAAATAACGACCACTATGTCCAATGTAGCCAATCCACCAGCTGAACACTTCTAATCATACACAGAAGTCACCCTGTGAGAAACCATTAGTCATCAAAATGTAGGGCTAGAATTGAAATTAAATGTTACCTTTGCTCAAGATTGCTTATCATTAACATCACAATGACAATGTGATCTTAAACGATACATGTACCTCATGGGAGTGTTTAAAAACTTTCTTTACAGTGCCTCTCAACCCAGCTGTTCACAGTTAGTGGCCTGCTGTTTTGGGTATATCAATGTTATTGATAGTAAAACAGTGCGAAGAGGTAGCCTAACAATTATCATACAGACAAAATATTTTCTATTTATACGCACCACAAAACAAAACAATTGGTAGCAATTACAAGCAAATTATGGCAAACTAAGAATTTGATGGTGTCTATGGAGCTCATCTAAAATCAGCTGTTGGTAAATATGTAAAAACCTGTGAACTTTGTCTAATAAAACATGACAAAAACATCCTGGTAGAAGCTTCAGATAAACGTACTTTATTACTTTTCATTAATAATTAAGTACGTGGCAAGATAAATTAAGTTAGTTATAACTGGGGTTTGAGTGAAAATCCTGTATGCTGACTCTGCTGGAACTCAACAAGACAGCCTTGATAACACAATGATGACAAAACCATGTCACTACTTTCACGATCATGTGAAACTATTCTGCTCACCTTGAGCATGATGTGGCAGCGCAGTGCATCTTCTCCAAATTGTCCTTCAACCATCTCATGCTTTGGCATTTTGGGGGCTTGTTTCAAATTCTCCTTAGGTGTAAATATTGCATATAGCAGAGACCCATGTTCGATGTGCCTTTCGTTCAATGACCCTGAAAGTGTTCAACAAATAGAATATCAAATGAGTAGCATTTGACATGGATGATGACGACGACGACGACGGTGATATAATGTTACGCAACATTAGACAAACTTACACGTGTTGAAGAAAGGATCGTCTGTTAAAGGCATGCCGTCGACGGTGTAGAGGCAAACCCCTTTAGCGTTCCCCACACACTCCTGGTAGCAAATCCTCAGCATCAGGTCCTCTAGTGTGTTTTGAGCCGGGTCCATGTCTGCACTCAAAATCAATTCAGCTGTATGAGCATTATCTCCAGACGCTGCCTAATATAAATGACACTTTCCCCATTTTATTTCAAAACCATTTAATCCTACTGCTCAGAATAGCGTATACAAATACTTTACAGGTACCAGGTTGTATTAGCATTGATGCTAGTACAAGTTGTTGTATTGGCAGTACATGATCAATTCATAAATTGGTTAGAATAACTTTTTTGTGTAAACAAAAAACAAGATGAGGGCTTGTTGCTCTGATTGGCTGTATCTCTCCAATAGCATCCAGAAGTACTTTGGTGTGCACTCTGATAACAGCCCTTGAAAATGGAAAAATAACAGGGGTTGCCAGGTCTGGCAAAGTCAAGCTCAAGGGATCCGTGTCTGCTGTAAAGTTCTTCCGCACTCATCTCTACACAACATTTCTATACGGACCTTGATCTGATGATTGGGACATTATCAGGTCTAATCACCCTACGTAATGTTCAACCACACTAATGCTCGTGGCTTAGTGACATCAAATTCAGCTTCAAACATTCCACCATTTTTCAGAACGCCTTGTTTGTTTTGTTTCACGGTAACTCAAAGACATACCTAGGTGGAAACGTTGATATGCATTCAGATTGCATTCATTACAAATAAAAAAGGATGTGTCCCAATCCATACAGTGTATTTATAAGAATTGTAAAATGGGTTAATTATGTAATATTGTGTTAAATTGCCAATTACGTTTGACATTAACTTGTCAGTGAATATCTGTTCTGGTTTTCTACCCTCTATTCTGTCCTTCTGTCTGCAAACATAAATTCCTGCAGAGCAGCATCTCTCCACCATCAACGTTGCTGAGCTCTCCTCTGCAGTGTAGATAGGTTGCACTCAGGAAGGTGCAGTTTTCCAGCTAAAGGGATGGTACAGTTGGTGATGGCTGCATGTTGTTGATGCCAGAAGATCCCCCACTTACTACCGTGTTTCCAATATGCTTCTGGCACTTAAGCTTCCGTGAGCATTCATTTTTCTTACCTCTGATGCATTTTGGCTCAGGACAATGGGGGTATGTGTAATTAATCTGGAAGGCCTCCATTGATTTCTTCACAGCTGTGTCTTGTTTGGCATTTTTCTTAGGAGAACGAAGTCTTCGGACATGGTCTTGCAATGACGCAAAGCGATTCTTCTCAATGTGACTAAAACCTGTTTGGGAAATAAAGCATGCAATGTTTATTGGATACAGAGCAGTTCAATGTTAACTAGAACTAATGTGTTCAACTGTGCTTTCTACTGCCCCTTCGTACCAAGTATGACAGGTTTTCTCGATAAATGATCAAATGTCTGTTTCCTCTACATATGTCAGCTTTTATTATTAGTGTTGCGCTCTTATATAACCAAGGCCATGGCGTCTGAGAGAAGGGCAGTAATACAAGACTAATTGGCAGTGGCAAAATCCAGGAGTTAGAACATTTGTTGATTTTACATATGTGCCACATTATATCAATTTACACCGTTAACGAACAGCAACATGTCATCAAATGGATTTATTCATTAACAAGATGCAGAAATGGTAAAAAAAAAATGTGATTCTTACCCATGGCGTTTAAGTCTTCCCCATTTACACTGTCAATGAAATCCCTCTCATCCTTGATTCCCAAATTGTGGAACTTGTTATAATATGACTCCAGTCGGTGTGTCTCAAGAAGACTGTAGATCTTATCCATCTAAAACAGCGAGACAAAAATGTTATGTATTGCATTTAGCAGACGCATTTAATCCACAATTCCCTAAAGAGGGGTAAGTGAACTATGGGACCTCTAATCTGCAGTCAAATGAACTACCACTGAGTCACAGGCCTGCCCATTTAGAGGATTAACTGTATGATGGATTGTGAAAATAGTTGAATGGCCTCAATTAAATGTGTAGGGATTACAGAGGTAGATCCACACACAAGCACGCGCGCGGATTACATTACATTTACAAACAAATTAAGGTGTTTTGGATTATTGGAATTAGAGATCTACCTTCATAGGCCTATGTGCACAACACCCGCTTCAAATCCTTTGACATAAAAGTCCAGAAGCAAGGGTTTATTTTCACAACCGAGCTCATTTCACTTGAGGTAATTAACAAAGGAATCAATCCAGATTTGGGCCGGACTAGCAGAAGCGTGGTCCTAGTTTGCTCTTGCGCCCTCTATCACACCAGTCCTGCACCATCCCGCACACTAGCAATGTAATCCTGATGGCAGCGAATTCCGTTTTTTCAAATTAACCCAGTTCACCTCATTTGAACTTCATGAAACCTCGCCTAAACACATTTATAAATGTACAACTACGCTGCTTAAGTTTGTGTACAGTTGGCTACCAAAACGTTCAAACAAATAGGCTAGCCTTAAACTTTTATTTTTAGGTTACTTTCACTTTCTAATGGATGTTTCGCAATGCAATAATTTGTCATTCTGTTTACATCACATTACCTGTTCTTTTTTGAGTAACTCTGCTTTGAATGTATCCCTACCGTATCTTACGTTCGGTCGACTATAAACATCCATGCACATTTACAAGTTGCAAACATGTTACCTTGGTTGGTGTTGATGTGTTCGTATTATCCTCAATACAAACTCGGAGGAGTGGCAGCTGGAAAAAATGAAACTGATTGTTATATCACGTGACAAAGTGATACGACAGTTCAGACTTGTTTACATTTCGAATAAAGAAGAAATTGAATTCTAGGCTGGTAAAAAATATAACAATGAATAGGCCCAAATGATGGCGAAATAAAATCAATGACGCTATTATTATATTTTGATAGTGTAGGCTAGATTTGCGATCACATTAATCATATTTAATGTGAACATGGTCTGTGTGAAACTTTGCGATGATGTTATCACCAGCTTCTAATCACAATAGGGCATAGAGAGAAAGGAGGGGGGAGAGAGGGGGGTGGGAGAGAAGGGGTTGATAGTCCGACAGAGAGGGGTAGGGACAGAGAGAAAGGGGTGATAGTCTGACAGTGAGAGAATGAAGCGAGCATCACTAAACCAAATCCATGTCATTGCGCGAACCAGCACGAAATCCGTTGACAACGTGACGCTTTAACGACCCTGTGTCTGACGACAAATGGCAGATACAGGCACAGTAGTGAAGCCGAATCAAGATTGTTATTCCGACGTCTGTGATGAAGTTGATGAATGTTACTATTTTGATGCGGAGATTTGTGAATACATCCTTTTTTCTGAGATTTGCCTTTTTCTTTATATTTGACCCACACACGGCGTTCATGAACTTGGGATACTTATGATCGCATGAGCTCAAATAGGCTGCTAAGATCTTAATGGACAATGAAGACGACCCGAAAGTGCAGGGCACTGCTCTCTGTCAGCCTGAATTTCTTAGCTCTGTTTTTTTCAATAACGGCATTTCTAACAACTTACTGGTGCGTCGGGACACAGAGGGTCCCGAAACCCAAGTGCAGCAAACTCAGGACGCACAACTGCATTGACTACGGAGTTAACGAAACAGACCCTAACAAAGTAGTCTACAGTTGGGAAACTGGGGACGATCGGTTTCTCTTTAGGCAGTTTCACACTGGAATCTGGTTTTCTTGTGAGGAAAACATTCATGATGAAGGTAAGAGACTGAAAATGTGTTTTAAACAGTTTTTTATGTCGTAATCAACTCTAAGCAGAGCATAAGCAGTGGATGACGTTGAATGGATGAAATCAAATTTAGTTTGAGTTTAATTTCGTTTTTATTGGGTTGGCCAATGTTGAGAGGAAAAATGAAAGAAATAAAAGTCCTGTTCAACTACAGTTAGAATTTCTCATCATTGCAATAGGGCAAAATTCTCACTAAAGTAGATCACAGAATCCTACGTTTGCAACCCTATATCAATCCTTAGGCTAATGTCGTTATCACAAACCTCATTTACTGTAACCAACTACACACACAAACACAAAACCTGGTGTGTGTTTGTCTCATCAACAGCCAGCCTTAAATTTACAGCTTGAGAGCCAGACAGCTTGAGTTACAGCTCTGGGGGAGGGGGGAGTAGGGGAATTGCACATTTTTCTTTAATTAAAAAAAAAGTTGAGATTGACCATTTTAAGTGAGGAACAGAGGAGTCAAATTTGTATTGACCTCTGTAACTGTATACCGTCAGACCCTCACTCCAAATGGTCCCTCTCAACTATTTTAAAGGAGGAAAAAAAGATCTGTCAATTGTTTCCCAAGCTGTCGTTTTAGTCAGATGCCTTGACACACTCTATTCTGAAGAAAAACCATCTGGTGTCAGGCCAACACAGTAATCCTAAATAGATTTTCAGCAAAAAAGTACAGAAAGCACAGGAAGCAGGTTGAGAGAATGTGGAGAGAGAGATGAAGGAGGAGATGCTGGGTGTCAAATGAGTTCCTTTCCTCGTATAGTTGCTTTGTCTAATCTGTTGGAATCTCCCAACCCACGTTACATAGAATAGAATGGATTTGGGATTTTGTCCAGTGAGCTTTTGGTCAGTTAAACCATCTTGGCCAGTAGTTAGCAAGCACCTTAACTAGAGTTGCAGTTTTTTAAATAGTGGGTAGGGTAGCCACTCGCCTTGACGAGCTCCACAAACTGTTCATTTCAATAATGAGCTTTGGAATCCTATGTAGAGCAGTACATTTTAGAAAGGCTTTCAAAGTTCAAACGGGGAAAGGTTCAACCGATGGGTCATAGTATCACACCAGGGGCTGAGGGGTTGCCATGGGAATAGCTGTACAAAGGTGTCGGGTTTATTCCAAATAAAAGTAACTTCAACTTCACAAGAACACATGCAACATGAACCTCCCTCACCCCCAGTCCCCCAGCCCCCCACCCCCCAAAACACACACACTCAAACACAGACACACAACTCAATGGTGAAAGACTGGTGTGTGTTGGTCTCATCAACAGCCAGCCTTAAGTTTACAGCTAGGGAGCGAGACAGCTTGAGTTAATAAGGATTATATAACGCGCCTTGATGAGTTTTTCCTCAAAACAGCTGTTGCCGCCATCCCTCTACCTGATTAAGCTTTCGATTTACGACAAATCCTGCCACTGTGGACTGCAATCGACAGATGACGGAAATAATAAATCACGTCTGGTGAGAAAAGAGAGGAGAGGAGCGTCAGGGGTATCTGTTACAGCCAACCTTGATGAGCTCACACCAGATCTCATAAGATGTTGTCATTTGTTTGTTCGTTTACTGGTGGCTGTTGTTGACGTGTTGTCTCACTTGGAAGAATTGTTGCTACGGTATCCTTCTTAGCGTCGACAAACGCCAATGGCAGGGCTGTCGCAATGGCTTCAACGAATCAGCGGTCTTAGACTGATCGGATGACGATTGGACGAGAAGCGGTTCACCAGCTTTGACATGAATCTGTGAACTTTGTCCCCTGGGATCGACCTCAGTGAACTTTACAGCTTGGTTGTAGAAGGCCAAGCATCCGATTATTCCACTTGACCCTTCACACTCACAACAACCCATTTTTCCATTCCATCTTTTCAGTCAGCGCAAACGTAACATGGGCTGGGAACAGCAAGTTCGACCTCCACACACTTTTCCCATCAAATCCTTTTAGATCAGCAACTCAGATCTGAGTTTCCACTTACCTTTCCAGCAAGGCTGGATAGATAGGTCGGGTGCAAATGGGAGGTGTCGATGAGTTGTGGTTCGTTGATTCCGGAAAAGATCATGTCAACCCCGGGTCATGGTGACACTGACACATCTGTTTATGTTCCAGGTGAGAAATGCAGAAGCTTTATTGATCTGGCCCCGGCATCCGAGAAAGGTGAGTGATTTCTGCATACATCAGGAAGGAAACAAGTTAACAGGCCCAGTGTGAGGCTCCTTATCACTATTGAGTTTTGAGATCAGAGAAAAGAGAGACCAAACAAGAGACCTCTTTAAATATCCCCATAAAGGTACGATGACACTCCAAAAAAGGCATCCGCATGCCTTTTAGCCTGTAGCTATTGTCTGATAAGCAAAGCAGTCGTTTGGACTACATTCAAATTTTAGATTTGTATTTAAAATATTTTCAAATATTTATGGAAGTTAGAGGAAGATAAATGGGTTTAGCATCCCATAGCAGCATGGAGGAATCGCATTGATTTAGTTGCCTACCTAGGTTTCATCTCTGTTCAGGTGCATCAAATATTAAAGTTAGTGTTTTAATCTGAACTGATTAGGATTTGAATCATATATTATTCATTTTTGCATAAGAACCATATTAGTCAATTAAATACATTCATTTACAGCAAGGGAGCTGCTACGTGCTCAACAATTACAGCTATTACATGATGTAATGAGTTTATACCAAGACCAGTCGCTCCTAATGCTTTTGTGTCGTCATTTTAATTACCTTAGTTATTCTCACAGGATGGAATTCTAATAAAATCCCAATTAAAATCAATTTCTTCTAGTTTTGTCTACCCTGTTTAATTCCTCTTCATATTTAAGCACCAGCACAACACCCTTATTTAGAATTCTCTTATAAAACTTTAAGTGAATACTGAACTTGGTACCAACCTCAAAGTCAAAGCAACTGATTTATGGGAGTCTAGATATTAGGGTTAGGAAACTCATACATATTCCTGAGGTAAGCTCCACATTGGCTTATGTTCTTAAGCAGCCTTGACGTTCTGTAGGCTGTTAGGCAGGTGGCTGTCGCTGCAGGCACACCCCTGTGGAGAGAGGTTATGATATACTGAGGCTATCCTTCAGAAGGTCCCCGGAAATGATTGACAACAAAGGCGTACGACGTGGAGAAACTGGGAGCTTTTGTGGGTGCTCCCTAACAAGCGTTGTGCATTTGGAAAGTGACCGAAATTGACATTTTGAGATATTGAAGAGAACTAGACAACTTTTAATGCATTTGAAGCTTTGAGGGCAGAGAGTTCTCTGTTCTATTTATCCAATTGCTGGGGGTACAAACGGCAATGTTTTTGCAGCGTGAATTTTAAAAAAAACATTAACTACCTCATACTGCAGGTACATTGCACTGGACTGGGACACAAGTACCTGCTAAGATTAAAACCTATCTTTGACTTTCCATTGCACTCCACCCTTCACTCTCTTAGGGCTGTCCATCCTCCAGGTGTCTCCTGGGAAATACTGGTGGCACCTGCAATGTTCACTTCTTGCAATGAAAGTGTCAAGCTGGATTAATAGCCAGGGAGAGTGAAAGGCGAGATAGGGCGAGATGCGATGTCCAACCTGTCGTGTAGCAAGATAGTGTCTTGGTTGATTCATTGGAAATTTAAGGAAGTTCCCAATGCGCTACCGAAAAACCGCCTGGATTGGGTCTGAGGCGTCTGTCTGACTGCTATCTTATAATGAGCAGCTTGTGAATGATAGGAAAGGCGACTTGAATGTCAGCTGAACACGTTAACGTCTATTTCATTTTTACTTCTATGACGATGCAAAAATATCATACAGGATTCGATTCCCTGCATGGGTCTTTCATGGCCTAGCGCCTCAATTGTGACTCCACTGACAAAACGAAAGTACTTTTTAAACAATAATGAACCAGTGCATTCTTATTTTTCTGTTCCTTCATTTTACATATGTTGTTAAGAAGCCAATTAGCATATGTTAAACAGCTGCAGATTCATGCTCATTTTAAAGAGTAAACCAAAAAGGTTTTGATGAATAGAAATATAATGTAACATCAGAGTGTGTTTTCCTGTTTGGAGTTGACATAACGCAGCTGTAGAGTGTGTGCGTCCTCATGATAGACCTGCTGTGTCTCAGGGGTCCTGTGGCTGTCGGTGATCTCGGAGATGCTGTACATTGTGCTTCTGTTCGTGGGCTTCAGTCTCATGTGCTTGGAGCTGGGCCATTCCAGCAACGTCATCGACGGACTGAAGCTCAACGCCTTCGCTGCCGTCTTCACCGTCCTATCAGGTGCATGTCGTTAACCCCGGACCCCCTTCTTCATTTGTTTCCTGGATTCCAATGCGTTGCATTGTTCGAAATGATTGTCTTAAAGTGTTATCGTGACAACAAGAAAAACGAAACAAATTTGGGAACATTGAAATTGAAACTGGAAGTAGGCTCAGTGCAATTTCCGTCAAATTGTCTGGAAAAGGACCTGCTCAAAAATGAATGTTTGTATAATATCATGTAAGATGTTGAAGTAATTTAAACTCTTAAGTACAGTAGTATATTAATAGAATAGCAAATGGTACCAAGCCTCTGGTTGAGTCTGGGACATATGTTCATGTTGCAGACACGATGAAATACCATGTTAAAAGGGTTAGTTTGCTAAATCTTTCCAAAAAAATCAATTTTGGGTCTTGCCGACTGCAGACATATAAGCCAGTCTAGAGGGATTTGAAAAGTCACGATCAAAGGAGAGTGTGTGCGCGACTGTGTGTGCATTGAGTCTGTGTCTGTGTGTGTGTGTGTCTGTGTGTGTGTACGTGTGCAGACATTTACGGATGTTCTTTAGTGCAAGTCCCTAACACCCAACTTTTCCACTATATTTCCTTACACACACAAACACACACACGCACACAACCAAAGGTCTTCTGGGGATGGTGGCCCACATGATGTACACACAAGTGTTCCAGGTGACCGTCAGTCTGGGTCCGGCCGACTGGAGACCCTACAACTGGGACTATGGCTGGTCTTTCTGGTAGGTCTCCTCGACGATTCCATCACCCCTCCTAATGAATAATCCCAAAGCTCTCATGTTACTGCAGGATTAAAGATTTGGCGCCCAAAGCCCCAATACAGATGCGATTGGAATTGCATAACGGGATATCTCATATACTCCTCAGGCAAGCTATGCAAGCTGCAGTATGTTCTCATTTCATATTGGAGACGTGAGATCATTTTTGACCTTTGTGGCAGTGGACGTAGGGGTTTGTGATCTTATATGTCACTTCACGTTTACAAGACCAGGATGGGGAGATCATCTGTAATCTTGTCACAGGCTTCAGCTCATCCATTTCGATGTCCTTGGTCAAAATATGGGTGAGAGATCCCTTCAACAATAGTGTCTAGCAATTTACTCAGCCACAACACCCCACATCCTCCTCAGCACACCACGTTATGTAACAATCACCCCTGCCGTTGACAATATTTTGGCCTTTGGTCTGCTGAGGGAGGTAGCCTAACTAGTAACAGCGAAACATTTCTGTTAGCTTGCCTGAAGGCATGGTCTTGCTTCCTGTCAGCAGGTAGAATCCTGCCACGAGGAGTATTTTCCCCAGTATTCAAGATGACAAAACTCACTTGTGAAGTTATCGCATTGTATTAAGTGGCATGTTTTTTCTCTCACCATTTTCCTACTCTTGTTCTGCCATTGTCCTCCCGTCTCTAGCATGGCTTGGGCTTCCTTCACCTGCTGCATGGGTGCCTCTGTAACGACCCTCAACTCCTACACCAAGACTGTCATCGAGTTTCGACACAAACGCAAGACCTTCGAGCAGAGCATCCGCGAAGAGCAGGCGAGGGAGGCTTTCGGCTACCTCCGGGAACGCTCCATTCACTCCATCTCCAAAACCGTGGAGGTGTTCACGCAGACACCGAGGAGCAGTCGGAAGATGCCCGTACCTGGAGACTCCCTTGACCTGAGCGAGATGCCCGAATCTCTGGAGGAAGAGCAATGCTGATTTGCACTAGGAAATCGATCCATCGCCTTGATAATCCCGATCAAGACTTTATCAAGACGATTTCGGAGAAATGGCGGCTGAATTTCTTCAGGGATTCTACTTTGGCATCCCTGCCTTAATTGAAACACCAAACATCCACTGTCTTGGTTTTGGAATCTACGGAAAATCGTGTCCAATGGGACCAGTGCTGACCAGCTTAGTTAATGCCATTAAAAGGAGTCAGAGTGGCAATTTAAAACAAAGGTATTGTTGCAGATGATAGAGAAGGACTGAGAAGATATTTACAACAACAATATTTGTATGATTCAAATGATTCATCTCCCGGCTTGCCCTCTGACGCATAAAGCAGATTACACATCAAGGGTCTTATGTTCCATAATAGCCTTACTAAATTTGATGTTATATAATATTTGTGTGTGTGCTGATGGACTGACAATCTGAATTAAATCTCTATCTACAGTACGATCTATAAAAAAATATAACCGCAAGTGTTTGCTGTGCATAAAGTGTGCCTATATAGCCAACACGTCGTATTTTGCATCTATGCATTTTGAGTTTGTAACTAATAATAGTCTGCAGAGTGAGAAGCTGTGAATTGTCTCCTTCAATGATTAAAGTGACTCTTTCATTCGGTGACATGCTATACAGTTCTAGTTATGGGTTTACAGAGGAGTTGCAGTGTTTTAAGGCCCTGATATACAATGTGGGATTAAACAGACATGTCTCCCACTGACTTCTTGCACGATGAACTGTACTAGAAAAAAAAAACATTCCTGGTCACTATGATACAAATAACAGCAGCTTTTTTCTTTTTCTTTTTTTTTGCATCGTCTGTATTTGACGTCTTCCTGTTGTATTTCTTTCTGCTTCGCACTGAGAACAATAAATGACTTTAAGTAGACTTCCTTCTCCACCAATACATTACAAAGTCGCCAGACGTTTCACTTAGCCCATGTCATTTGACTGAATTGACGAGGAATGAGTTTTTGCGGGTAAATAGTCTCACGGTAGTGCTTGGCGGAAGGTCCCCCAAGGACCTTTTAAGATCTCATCCACTACACCCGATTTAGCCATTTCTAGACGTCTCCGTCGAGCAAAAAATAAGCACAGCTCTACGTTCGAAAGGATTTAGTACCTGCCTGCTCTGTCATCAAAAGAAAGCGCAACATCAATTCAATGTAAATGTTCTAAAAGTACTATTAACTACTGAACTCGATGAACTGTGTAAAAGACTGATTTGTGTTCCTCTTTGTTTGTTCACAGGGCTTGACAAGCGTCTGGCTGAGTAAGGTCAGAGCTAGCGTTGAGCGCCCAAGCCTGTAGAGTGTGCTGTGGCCCTGAACTGCAGACTGCAGCAAAGACAATAGCAACGACAACGACAGCGGCGGGTAATGTTGGAGGTGAGGAGCGCTTCTGTCTGGTGTTGCCCAATCAAAATAGCCTGTGAACCTTTTTGAATTGTTATTTACATGTTGCCATTTCTACATGTCTACAGTGTATTGGACATTCATGTAGTTCACAGCTTTACATTTGCAGATAGGTTAAGCCACAGGCTAGAAAGAGTGCATACAATGATACAGTATTTCCACATGTCAAAATGTGTAATTTGAAACATATTGATTTTTCAAACGTTTGTTTTCTTTGATCATTAGTAAGACTATTTAACATTTTCACATCCTTGAAGTTCAAAGAACTAACGAACAATAGAGGTGGCCCGCACCGTCATAATGCTGGCTACTGTGCGTCCTTTGATCCAATTTCACGTGTCCTTTCTCCTGTCGGTCCATTTCCTGTGTCCCATCCGTTCATTTCCTGTTCCTGCTGTTCATTACCGTCGGTGCGCCGCTCGGCTCAGTATCCATCATCATACTCATTCTGAGCCTGTTGACGAGCCAGCATGGCCTGTATAAGTGCACTCGACCCTAACGGGGCTGGGTTCTCCGGAGGAGCAGGGATCCGGAAGAAATTCTCCTCCTCCTCTGCTTCCTGTCGAGCTTGAATGGCTTGTTCCACGGCACTGGACCTGCATAACATGGGGTCCTGGGAAGATACCTGCGCCCCGAAATGACCATCTTCTTCTTCTGCCTTCTGCCTAGCTTGCATGACCTGGATCAGAGCACTAGTTTGGGAGTTTGCGTTGTGGTCTGGAAGCGGTGCCCCGTAATAATCGACCCTGTCCTGTTCTTCAGCCCTCTGCCTGGCTAGCATGGCCTGCATCATGGCACTGGATGTCGTGGACACCGAGAGATCGGAGGGAATAAGCGAGCCGTTGTACCCTATTCCTTTGTCCTCCTCTTCCAATCGTTGCTGACCTAGCATGGCCTGGAGCCTGGCATTGGACGAAGACTGTCCACCATGGGGGTGGTCATCCTGTCTTCTTTTTGACTGACAGAGAGAATGGAGAGGATATTGCACATGCAGGTTGACCGTTAAAAGCTATTTAGTGTAAGTGATTAGCATTCGCATTTAGCATCAGTTAAGGCAGTTCTTCTCAAACTGTCGCTTGCCTCCTTGCAGGGCGATGGGGGCGAAGAAGACCAGTACATTGTTTTGGACATAAGATCTAATTACAATGTGGGGGTGTGAGGGTTTTTTTTATATGAGGCCTGATTGAAAAAAGTTTGAGAAGAACTGAGTTCAAGAAACACACTGAAAGTCCATTCAAAACGTTACCTGTTTTGCCTTTTTCGGTTTGGGCTTGTTTTGCTTTGATTTCTGAAGGGCCTGGAGTTTCTCTAACAGGAAGGTCTTGTCCTTTCCTTCCTAGTAAAAGACATGAGAGAAAATGTTGAAAGACGAACAAAGCCATGGGCCTCAATGGGTAGATTGCGTAACGTTTGGGCTAGGAGCAGGACTGAAGGCAATTTCCTGCATGTTTCCACCCCATCTCTGTCTACCTTGCTGTCTCTAACTGTCTCTATCATTATAAGTAAATACCCCAAAATGTCTCAATGCCATTAGTCTACAATAAACTATTCTGCAAACCATTTTGCAAAACCACATTGTGCAAATTCTTAAAAGTGTTGTTCACGCAGGAGAATCAGTCAGTTTGAGATCGTTAAATTAAACACCTGTCAAAAAAAGGACAATCGATTTTTTAAAGATTTCTGGCACTATGCTACTATTCAGGATAAAGACTTTGAAATGGCAGCTGTTACATAACTCACATTAACAATTTGCTGCTTGAGGAGAACAATGAGCAGTTGGCGTCCCTTTGTGACCTGCCAGAGGATGTATATGAAAACCCTGCAGACGAAGAGAGAGAGAGAGAGAGACAGACAGACAGACAGACAGACAGACAGACAGACAGAGAGACAGACAGACAGACAGACAGACAGACAGACAGAGAGAGAGAGAGAGAGAGAGAGAGCGAGAGAGAGAGAGAAGTAAGTCCTAGAGAGCTAACCTACTTGCTGGAAATTTAAAAAGAAACCAAGGGTGAATTAAATGTATTAACACATTTAGTTTTTATGGTACAAGAAGCAATCAACAGTGTGTCAAAGGGCTTATAAACTCATATTTGACTGATTTACATTCAACTGACATAACAGTTTAGTTATAACAGAAAGGTTGTAAATCTGTCAATGCAACCAGGAAGCTGATCTGTCTGGATCCAACAGGCCTTGAAGGCCCAACTCACAGGATGATGAGGGAAACGAGGAAGTAGAAGACCTCGCTCCTAACGACGTTCTCGTAGATCCACACAAACCACCGAGAACTGGAAACGTCCTGCTCTTTCTTCATCCAGATAGACACCGCATCAAAGGTGGTGTTGAGGCCCCGGAATGGACCGCACTGCTTCGACGGACGTAGGCTGGAAAGAGTCGGAGGGATTTTATGAACGTTTATTCTATGTTGGGCAATGTCATGCTTTATTGGATGGAGACAGTTGGAGGTAGAGAGGAAGGCAGGGGAAGACATGCAACAAAGGGGGCCCCTGCTGCATTGGAACCTAGGGTGCAGCGGTAAGGCTTTGGCACACGTGGTTCATGCTCCGCCCAGGGAGCAATACCTGTAGCAGGCACACGCATTTCTAAAGGTCTGCGTAGAGCTAACTGCAGGATACTCTGTCGCTGCGGGAAAACTTCACAGCTCAATGCCGTCATTGTACTTATTACCTCTACTCTTATTTAATGACGTTATCTCGGGTTTTAATCGGGGGATTCAGCTGGGTCAATGAAGTTGGGTGTGAGGATTCCAGAGTCTGCGTGTGAAACATGAACGAATCTCCATTGGTGTCCCGTTTCCCTGAAACCCCCCCCACCCCCACCCGCCCACCCCCACCCTCCCATGCCCCCTACCTCCAGGTGGTGTAAGCCACCATGGAGAGAGCGCCCAGGAAGGAGGGGAAGAAGAGCAGGGCGATGAAGATGGTCTGCATCTGGGCCGCCCGGCCGGACCTCCGGGGGGGCTGACAGTTCTGGGTCAGGCTCACCTGGACATGCCAACGGACAGAGAGAAGACAAAACACATACGTCGTCAATCCCTCTTCCTCTTATAGAGGAAAGAGAGAGAGGGGGAGAGAGAGAGGAAGAGAGAGAGAGGAAGAGAGAGAGGGAGAGAGGAAGAGGAAGAGAGAGAGAGGTGAGGCATAGACATCATGCTATACACGGTGTTGCGAACGAGTGTCCGTATAACGCCGACGGTCATGCCATTACTGATGGTGATGCAACGCGAGTGATCTGTAAGCATACAGGAGCTCCAGCTGACGTCCGTTCCATTCCAATACCATCTGAAATGTGCTCCGCTGAAGTCCGCGGGCTCCATCGGACGCTGCGGAACTGCAAGCAGAGCTGCCGTATATCAGGACGGGAAACCTTTCAAGCCTGTCATGGAAAAATATGAACATATCTCGGGAGCTTTGAATGGGCTGGTGCCCACGGCAGGGCCATTCACCGGAGTCATAAAACATTCAGCGTCGGCCCATCGCATGTGGGTAACACGAGCCCAGGGGACGCGAGGTGGAGCCGCGTGGGCCTCGGTACGGTGATCTACGGCGCTCTGTCACCTCAGGCTTCACCTTTCAGAGCAATCTGCAGTCCGACACGCCGCTGAATTCAACCCCACCAAGGATCGTTTGTACGAAGCGTCTCGTTCCTAAATGGCTCCTTTTGATAGACGACCGATTCAGGAATCGCTGGCAATGACGCGACGCTCGCTGAAGTTCTAGTCCGACGCAGCTCGTTGTGACTTGGTAGAAAGTATATCGAGACATTGTCCAGTCTTTTTTCTCATAAGCGTGTGTCTGCTCACACATCTGGGGGTGTAATGTTCCTCTGTCTTGTCTATATTAACACCATTAACTGGCTATTTGTCACTACCTTGACATTTGCAGAAACATTTTATGATCTCATCGTCTCTCACAATTCACACTTGTTCTCATTTTCAAGTATATAGTCAGCGTTGCTATAGGTTGTTATGGAAGTGTAAGAGGACACATTGTGTGGGATGCGTGTAAGGATTGAGTTGATGTTGTAAAAGGGACAGATGATCTCTAAAAACAAGACTAATGTTAGCACATACCAAGTCTCTATTGTGTAATTACTAAGTACCGCTACACCAAAATGAAATATAACTGCATAGCATTTCCTATGTCGCTGCAATGTTTTGAAAGACCTTTAGCACAAGTGATGGATTAGGTATAGACATAGAGTAACATAGTAGTTAATGTGACCTTGATGTAAAGTGTAAATATAGAGCATCAATTGTAGAAACGACCTGTACAATCGGACCTGAGATACATGTTGTACGCTGTATGACATGACTTGACATAACACGACCGCCATGCGCACGCACACAACATCGACAGCCCTACCTTCTTCAGGTAGAAGAGGAGGAAGAACTTGATGATCTGAATCACAGGCAGGAGGGGAGAGAAATAGATCCCTATCCTGCAGAGATCAGACAAGCCAGGTCAGTTCAGGGCCATGCTGCCATCGACCCCCTGCAGCAGCCTCCCGGCCGGGTGTTTAGAACGTGGTGGTTTATATTTACCATGCCAACGTCTGCGCGTAGATGAGGTCTAGAACGTTCCTCGCAACGTCAAACTCTGGAACCCCCAAGTTGGGCAGGCATTTGGTCCCAATGACGCTGTGAAAGAAACGTGTCTTAGTTATACCAGTGATGTTTTCTATGTTCACGTTCATCTTACTTTTAGTCGTACTCCAGTTTGGTTGTGTGAAATGTTGAATGTGTTATAGTCATTATACATTTTCAATTGTGTTTTGTTTTTCATGACACAGTACATGTTTGAATGCCAGTTGAAGATTCTTTTTAAAATGTTCCTCACTTGCTGAGAAACTCTCCAAAGAAGGAGCCCAACATCAGGAAAAGGAAGTCAACAATGACCAACCGGTACAAGTTCTGCCCGACAACAGACTCCCAGCACTGTGATAGGGAATGCATATGTGTTAAAATAGCCAATCGGCGTGAAAGACAACCATATAGGATGGAACTGATTGGTCAGAAAGTTCTCACAGTTGAGGGTCTGGCCACATCATTCATCCAGTAGTAGCAGAGTATTCCCAAGATAGACATTTTCAGGATGACATTCCTAGATTTGGGTAGAAATACAGATTGACAATGCGACTGCACAATTGGAATATAGTTGGGCGTATGAACAGCGGTTTAAAGTTAAACTTTTTTATTTCTCTCTCTCTCTCTCTCTCTCTCTGTCTCTCTCTCACCCTCTCTCTCTATCTCTCTCTCTCACCCTCACCCTCTCTCTATCTCTCTCTCTCTCGCCCACCTGGCTATGATGGCGTAGATTTGCATGCGCGGGTGGGAGTAGTGCTCGATCTTCTGGAACAGCGAGTAGAAGAGAGGGACGACCAGGTTGATGAGGGACACGGTGAAGGGGAGGAGGAGTGTAGCGGCCTGGTCCAGCAGAGAGTCGGACGACGACACCAGCTGGGAACACACAGGCAAAGATGATCGAGCAACTGCTTCGAACTGTTCCTGGTTACACAAATAACGAGGAACGCGAGAGGAACGTGCCAGGTAATGCGGACTGGTCCGCGTGCACAGACACGCACACGCACGCACGCACACAAAGACACGGTGATATCTTCATACAGAGATGAAGCAAGGCCAGTGGCAGCACACACCTTGAACAGACTTCAGTGTTTAAGCCCTTACTGTAAGTGAGGCAGGTTTATCTGGGTCATTAGGTTATAAGGGGTCATTAGATTATAACAAGCTCTTGTGACATTTACAACTTTGATTTGAGTCTTGTAAATAACACCATAAATTTGTCTAGGTTACTAGGTTGGATGTTCAGATTGACAGAAAAACGAGTCAATTACAAAGGGATTGATTTTTTCCATTGTTAATCATTGACCTTTACATACGTCCCTGTACCAAGATATGTCATTTTAAGCTGTATCATAAGTCTACACAGTTTTATCAAGGTTTATAACATTCTTTGTTACTTATCGACGCAGTGGTCTTTAGGCCACGTACCTGACTGTCATACCGACACAGGAAGTAGACGCCAGCGCCGCAGCCCAGCGCCACGACCGTAGAGCACAGCCAGGTGGCCAAGTGGACCCCCAGGTGCCTGGCCCTCTCAGACAGGGGCAGGGACGCAACGTGAGCATTCTCAGACAGAGACTCCTGGAGGGGCGAGACAGCAAACTGCTTGGTGACACGGACAACAAGGTCGTCAGACGAGAAGACTAGATGAACAGGGGTCGACAGGCGTGGACCGACCCCCCCTCATCTGAGAGGGACAGCGTGGCGAGGCACAGGGGCAGCACCTTGAGCTGGACGCGGAGGTTGTTCTTGCGCTGTCTGACCGCTCGCTCGTTGGTCACGTTGAAGTCCCAGGTGCAGAGGAGCGTCCAGGCACTGCCGGAGGAGGGGCCAGACAGGACGTAGTTTCTCTTGAACGAACTGGCCATGCTAGAGAGAGAGAGACAGTCACACACACAGAGACACACACACAGACAAAAACAGAGGTGCAGACACAGACAGACCGACAGACAGACCGACAGACAGACAGACAGGCAGACAGACAGACAGACAGGCCAACCGACAGGCAGACCGACAGACAGACAAAAACCGAAAGAAAGCGACAGAGGATTGTCACCAACGGATTGTACTGAATAGTTTCAATATAGGTGACAAAGTTACCAACGTGTAACTGGTTCGGTTATTGCCCCTTTTCATGGAAATCGATGGCAGAGTATTACTTGTTAGAGACCTACTGACCTGTATATCAGGGCACCAGCACACAAGACCATGTAGGCTGCTATGGTGAAGAGGTAAGCCAACTGCAGGTTGTATTTTATGGGAGCTGACCCAGTGACCTCATCACTGTATGCACCGTAGTACATCACTGTGTAGTGAAAGTAACCCTGTGGAATCACAATGTGAAAATGTATTTATTCACTCACTCGCTAGTCACATCGAATATGATATAGGTGTATTTGAGCCCCCAGCTGCCATCCTGCCATACAGGTTTAGGCCGTGTGATTCTCCTACCTCCCCTTCCCTCACACACCACGAAATTCTACTTTTTACCATTCTGGTAGTACAACATAATCCAAATTACAAGGAGCAGAACTAAGCAGTTTGGCTGAGATAATTTAGCATGTATAAACAAATACAATTGTATTCAGCTAGCTTAGCATGTACACAATGAATACACTTGTATTCAGCTAGCTTATCATGTGCAGAATGAATACAATTCTATGCAGCTAGCTTAGCATGTAGGAATGGAAAAGCATAAAACTGCAACATGAACCATAACCCACCGCTCCGGTCAGCAACTCCAGCCCCACGAAGTTTGCCCCCACAGGGAAGCTGACTGTGGCGTTGTGCACCAGCTGAGGGATGGTGATGAAGCCAAAGTTGACCAGGAAGGAAAAGACGTTGAACATGAGCAGCCACTTGAGGAACAGGAAGTAGGAGAGGACGCCAGTCCCGAACTTGCCGCCGATCTCCTTGAACGTCCCTTGCCAGATCGTTAAGGCCTGCCGGGCTGAGGTCATGTGACTGCCGCACCTGCGAGGAGGGGGTGAGGGGAGGGGGGTGGAGGCTGGTCTTTGAACGAGCGACTTAAACAAAGCTAGAGGCTTCACATGACCTTGCCTTGGGTATGTGCTTGATTGTCCTCTCTGTTAGCATTTATGGGACAGATCAATTTGTGTTCTCGCACTGTGTGTGATAAATCAGGCACACCCAACAATTTCAAAGCATTTGTGAATAATTATTGACAGAGGCCTGCTATGCTGCAATTCTACTAACAATGACTGAAAACTGAAATAAAACAGTAAGGGAGCACTTGATTTGGTTCACATGGGTCCATGAAAGAAGCTCAGTCCAATCAAATGCACCTCTATTCAACCACAAGGTGATTCACAACATGATGGACCAAGACCTGATAACAGCAACTAAGACAGGAAATGGAGATGGGTCAAGGCGCCATAGCAACCTAACAACGTGTAAGGGCTAATTAGACTTTACCCAGAGGTTTATATGTCACAGGTGTCACAGGTGTCACTTCTGTCGCTTGGTAGTTTAGAGCCACTTCATTATGCTTGATCTCGGGCCCTCATTCAACGCTAACGTTTGTTTGTTTTATTAGTCATTATAAGCCACCATGAAAAGTGAATTTGATAGCATGGATACTTGGTACTTCTGCTCAACTAGAAGCTCATCCAAGAGTCAGTGACCTGACCAGGAAGAGATTTCATATTATGACACCTGTTTTTATGCAATAGGACTTGACTAGCCTTGATTCGGGAATCGCGGAATTGATTTTCGTTTCGCTATCAGGAAAACCGATTGTGACTCACCAGCGACGTGTTCTCGGTGCATTCTGCAAAGCAGGTGAACTGGCGAGCACGCTCCGATGACTTGAAGGCCAGAACCTGGCTCCTGATGAGATAAGGAACAAAGCAGATAGCGTTTGGCCATGTCCCAAACTCTGTTATCTTGCCGTGAAAATATACAGCCTCTCAAAGCAGCCCGAATCTGTGGGGTAAACTTTGGACTCCGAAGGTATTTTATATTCTTGCCGAGCAGGGTCTATGATTGAGTGAGTGCGTGCGTGTATGTGCGCCCCCCCCCACCCCCTTCCCCCTAACACACATACACACACCAAACCATCCACAGCCTTTATCGCAAAACCATTGACCCTCCCGCCTTGAGACAAACCCGTCCTTGTGCAAACAGGACATCTACTCCAAGCCACTAATGTGACATCTATGTCAAGCCAAACTGATGGAGTAACACTCGCCCCTCCCCCTCCCCTCCTCCCCCGTCAGAGACCTACCTGATGCGTTTCTTCTCCTCGTAGCTCATGGGGAGGCCTCGGATGGTCCGTATTCTTTCGAGAGCGGACAGGGCGACGAGGTCCTTCACCAGGCCCTGCTCCTCTGTGGAGAGAAAAGGACGGGGCGAGAGACGTGAGGAAGAGCGCCATCGTCGACGCAACTCCGGGTTGGTCAAGCTGAAAGAAGCTCTGTGGCACACGAAAACGTGGGAGAGATGGCGAAGGCGGTTTTGTTTTCAACGTAGGACGCCCGCCAATCTTTCCCGGTCAGGAACGAACAGAAGGCTAATTGAATCTTTCCTGTGTCTCACCGTTCTCCATTTCAGTTTTGATGGCATCCTCCATGAAGCCCAGGTTACCCCCGGCAACCTCTCCATCATAGAACAGACTCATCCTTCTCATTCCCCTCCAACGCATCGTCATATTACCTGAAACCGCACGGAAAGCAAATCAGTATATGGCCTGAAAAAAGAACCCATTCCCTCGATATACAGTACAGTACACCCCGAAAACACAAGTGTGTAAGTGAAATGACCTACTTTAAAATAAGTACTATAGTTAATGAACTGTCATGCTACTCTATAACTATGTGTCATCTGGACATCTGGACTCCAAACCAATAAAACATTGTGTCAGGTTTCCCTTTATGAATCATTTTTATAAGTATTGTGTTTGCCTTGTCTCCTACCACATGTGTATGTCCTAGATACACAAGACGCGTATGCAGTTACTAGCCAATCAGTTTCCAGTTGGATGTTTGTCAAATGAAGAAGTCAGTTATTTCATGTCAGGTTTTTCACTTGGCAAACACAAAAAGGCAATTTGCCTGTACATTCGCTTTAGACTAATTAGGTTATTCAATACTCAAGGAAATGTATCTTATCAAACCCAACAAGGTAGATAGCAGATGCTAATATTTACACAACTAAAAGAGTTCCCAAAGGCTCCTATTCAGTCGATATAAACCAAACTCCTTCAATTCAATAAATAAATAATCAATGGGTTGATTTTTAAGGATTTTAGTGTACCTTAAAGTCTACAGTTGTCTTTAATTCTTGATTGATTTCATGTAAGGAAATGAGAATTCCATTACAAAGACTTCCTGGTCACTGAATAATTTACTCATTTACAACCTTGTTTAACAGCTACACAATAAAAACTGCTGTGATGCCTGCATGACATAGTCAAATATATTTGACTGTGTTTTGAAGGATTTTTAGAACAGAGTCTACCTTAACGTCTACAGTTGTCTTTAATTCTAGACTGATTTCATGTAAGGAAATGAGAATTCCATTACAATTTCCCTGCTGAATTTTCTAACAAAGACTTCCTGGTCACTGAATAATTTACTCATTTATAGCCTCGTTTAACAGCTACACAATAAAAACTGCTGTGATGCCTGCATGACATAGTCAAATATATTTTACTGTGTTTTGAAGAATTTTAGAACAGAGTCTACCTTAACGTCTATAGT
Organism: Plecoglossus altivelis; assembly: GCA_036571765.1. Lineage (NCBI taxonomy): Eukaryota > Metazoa > Chordata > Actinopteri > Osmeriformes > Plecoglossidae > Plecoglossus > Plecoglossus altivelis. The sequence goes on from BROE01000002.1 coordinate 8,422,596, forward strand.
TGTCTTTAATTCTAGACTGACTCCATGTAAAGATATGAGAATTCCATTACAATTTCCCTGCAGAATTTTCTAACAAAGGTTTCCTTTCTCTGTTTGCTGACATATCATGACAACTGTAATGATCGCTCACTTCAGTTACAGCGCATTTCGAATGTTTCCTGAGCTTTAAAAAACGATGATGTGTTTGTGAGTGTTAGGAACCTTCTTTGAACTTTACCTGCGAATGCAGATAGCTGTCGTAAGGAAGGAGAAGGATCATAGTGAGGAGCAGGTTCTATCTGGAACGTGCCGTGGCCTAACCATGAGAAACAAGACTGGATTAGGAATGTGCCGTCACATAGCAACATGCTACAACAAAGTGAAGTGGGTTACACACACAGCGTGCCTGTAAACCACAATGGACGATGGATTGCATGAATACTAGTAAGCAGATCTGAATCCAGCATGACTCTAGATATGTCTGCTCAGGCATCAGCCGTGGGATATGAACTTCCCGCCTTCTTCCATCCCATCTGCATTCAGTCCTCCCCTTCTTCACAACTGACAAACACATTTGGGCTTTCCAAGTCATTCGCAACAATACTCATTACACAGTGTTGGTTCCCAGCCACCTCCTCTAATGAGCAGTTGAGAGGTCAGGCTTACTGAGCTCATGCTGCTGCCACTTGGGGCTCTCGGGCCGAGGCGAGAGGAGCCCCATGGGGATGCTGTCCCTGCCCCTCCAGCTGCCCTCCTGCCAGCCCCCCCAGGGCACCCTCTCCAGGGCAGCGTCGTAGCCCGCCGGGCTGCCCTCTGGCTGCCGCCAGTCTCTCTGCCCGCCCTCGTCGGCTTCTCGGGCGTAGGGGTTGCTGTGCTGCTGTTTGCTCCTGGAGGAGCTACAGAGGGGTAGAGAGAGAGGGAGGAGAAAAGAGAGAGGAGGAGAGGGGAGGAGAGGAGAGAGAAGGGGAGGAGAGAGAGGGGAGTCGAGAGAGAGGGGAGGGAGGAGAGAGAGGAGAGGGGAGGGGAGGGGAGGAGAGAGAGAGGGGAGAAAGGGAGAGAGGAGAGGGGATGGGAGGAGAGAGAGAGGGGAGGGGAGGAGAGAGGGAAGAGGAGAGGGGATGGGAGGAGAGAGACGAGAGAAGAGGAGAGGGGATGGGAGGAGAGGACGGTTAAGAGACACGTTGCTGGTTTGTATGTAGAGTTCTTATGAAAATAGTTCTGCATCACCAATTGTGGAGAGAGCAGGGAGGAACAGAGAGGAACACCGTTCTTGATAAGTATTAGAGTCAGTATTAAAAGCTTGTTGACACTCACTCTCACCCTGGCAATAATGCTCCACAACCAGAACAGTACGTTATTATCATAAATGTCACATACTTTATCTTTTATGTAGTTGTGATTGGTTCTATGTGTTTTAGAGAAACTATTATGGGAAGTCAGGCTTTTAAATCACACCGTCAATAAATTGCCACCACACTAAACTTGACAAACAGTAACTTCAAATGACCTAACCCCCCCACCCCCTCCACCCCCATCCACACTCAAACCCACCACAGTTTCTATTGACAGCAAGATGCGTTTTACTAGTATCAACTGAGTGCTGACTCCCACACAAAATCTAAATGTATCTGTGTCCAAGATAGAGGAAGTAAAAAAACGAAAAGATAAAATAGACACAAAGTCACGATAGAAAAATGTCAAACCTCCTGTCGACCTCCAGCGTTTCGCTGTCATGGTAGGCAGGGTTGAAATGTCCCCCGTTGTAGTGTGACATGAGATCTAGATCTTGGTCCTGTATTCCTCCTCTCACTCAGCAGAGGATTTCCCTCTCTTTTGTGCTTCTTCTTCAGTCTCTCGTTCCTTCTCTACTGCACCACAGCCTTGAATTTCCACCTGTTCTTGGTCAATGCACCTGGGGATCATCAAACAGCTCCCGTTACCACGGAAGCAAACTTGTTTCCTTGTACATGAAGGAAGTTTTGATGTAGGATAAAATACCCTACACCTAGGCTAACAGTAATACTTTTATGGTAAGGTCTTGAATACAACCAAATAGAATCGGTATCCACCATGTTACGTATAACAAGACTGCTTTTTACTCCATGTAGATTCAAACAGCTATATGACCCAAAGGAAACCAGTAATTTAACTCTTTTCCTAAGCCTCAGTGTGATTCAATATTAATGAATCCTCCAGATAAGGTTTCTGACAGGCGATTTGAGCTTCATCGGTGGCAGACGTAGGGGTATGAGGAGGAAAGACAAATCTGAAGAGCAAAAGAACAATCTGGAGAAAATAATCTGTGTGGATCAAACATAGCTGTTTTAATAAGTCCAAATGGATCACAGTGCATGAAGTACATTTGCAATCATCAGTAAATGAAGCTCTTTCGAAATGATCGAATTACTCAAACACTATTCAATTCCCATGAAGTGATACAAAGTATATAGTTGATCATAATTGTTGAACTGTGTAGTAATACATCTCCATAATAATTTACCATAATCAAAGTTATGCACAGACTACTTTTTCAACTTACGTAGATAATCTTCTTCAAATTTATTAAATACAAGCTAATCCAAAATGATTCCAGTGTTCCAGTATTAAGTTGCTACCTGGTGAGACATGAGAATGAGAGTGATATATCTCCCTGTGAGCAGCAGTGCTGTACCCGGAACTGTGGGCTACATTCATAAAGTTGAAAGTTCACTGGCTTTCAATAATACATGCAATTTCCAAGGCTCTTTACAGGAAAGACAAACATTATAAGGGCTCCCATGAGTTAAACCCTAACTGGAATGCTAAAATGTAGCCAGAAAATGATAAACGTTTAAATTAATACATACAGAGAAAGCTGAATACTGTCCACTTTACACTGGGAACGTCAACATGTAACCTATTAAAGCAACTATAATGATTAACCTTAAACAAGGTTCCACTGTCTGGCTCAAGCAAAGATTAAACCAGATTTACCGATATTAATGCTTTACAAAAATACTACTAACGAAATAAGAAATAGTACAAAATAACTCCGTTATTATTGAATAATTAAAACATGCATTTTAATGTTTGAGATTAACCAAATAAAAGACACTGTTTTGTGAACTAGGTTAAACCATAACGCATTTCGCATCAACTAAACGAATAAATTAACATGAGTTGCAAAGTCAGTGATACAGTTTCACATCAATATCAAAAACGTTTGTTAAGTCCAGTTATTAGCAGCGGTAGTTCTGTTATTGTGCCTATTTCTCTGTAGTTTCGCTGACTCTGTCTCCTGGAATTCAGGAAGTGGATGAAGGCATTGTTTTCCTTCTCCACTAGACGGGAGCTGACAGGCTAGCAAAGTTGGGACGTAAACTTCTTTTTGATGGTCTCTAAACGTTCGTGAAGAACACATAAAATGGAGGTAGACTCAGGTAAACTATGCAATCTTAACGTGTCTGACTTTAAACGTCATTGTCCTCACTGGTGGTAGTTAAAGTTAGCTAAGCAAACTAAAATAGTTCGCTATAGTATTGTAGCCAGCAAGCTAACAGACGCTTATCGACTACTATATTCATTCTGGCTATTTTAATAACAAACATGTTTCCTTTCGACACCTTTTTTTATCACGCTTGTTAGAAAACAAAATGTTAATATATTTGATATACTTGGCCTTAGGAATGTCACTCAGATATAATTTCAACTTGAATTAAATAATGAATAATGCACATTCGTTGTAAGTTCAATGAACGCTATGAATGAAGTAATTTTTTGTAGACAACAGTCCTATTTTAACCAACCTCAACCACTTAACAGTTTCCCACCATGTCGTCAACTTTTCACAGTGTTCTACACGGACCGCACTGGACCAGCCAGCAACCCTTTACTGGACCAGTTGCCCAGCTACCAGTCTCTGCTGTACCGCAGGAAGTCGTCACATTCGAGCAGTACGAAGCGCAGGGCCAGCACCAGAAACAGGCTGGGCTCCACCAACAGTGGGAAATGGGGGGTGACCACTGTGGAGCGAGCGATGGAGAAACAGAAAAGCCAGATAGTTGAAAGAGCTGTCAGAGAGCTGCCAAAGCCTATGGGAGAGAAACGCAGAGACAAGTGAGGAGGCGACTCCCTCTCCCCCTCCCCCCCCCCTCATCCAACCCCCCCTCCTCCAGACACATTAAACCTTGATAAGCACCTTAAATAGAACTAAAGCACACTTACAATCTAGAGTCTTTACTGATATTGTTCTTAATCATACTTGGGTGTAAACACAGCTCAGCACAATATCCTCTCTGTGTTAGTCACTGACCTGTTACAGTTGCATCATCAAACTGATTTGCTGCTCTACTAGAATGTGAAACTCACATATAATTCATTTTTGCCAATGTAAATGAAAGTACATCTGTTTAATCTTATCGTGTGTTTGTCAGACGTAAATTACACAGATGGTCTTTGATGTATAAACAAGGAAACTTTGATCTTTCGAGTTAACGACTGATGGATATCAAGAATTTGCCGGCAAACTGAACTGTATTGGGTTCGTTGACTTTGTGGCCTAACCGATGTTCCCTGCCGACGTGCTCCCCTCCTCACCCCAGGGATCAGCGTCTAGAGCAGGCCAGGGAGCTGAGCAGCTGGAGGCAGTGGAGACAGACCTCCAAGCGAACCCTGCGGAGGCTGAGGGAGGACGCCCGCGACTGGCTCCACTCCCTGGAGCTCTGGAGGGGGGACATCCACCTCATCGAGGGTGAGGCCGGGGGGAGAGGGTGAGGCCGGGGGGGGGGGCGGAAGGGTGAGGCTGGGGGGGTGAGGGGTGGGGGAGAGAGAGATGAGGCTGGGGGGAGAGGGGAAAGGATGAGGCCGGGGGGAGAGGGGTGAGGGTGAGGCAGGGGGGAAAAGATGAGGCTGGGGGGAGAGGGGAAAGGATGAGGAAAAACTTTATGAAGTGTTGGCAGTTTGGCGAGTAACTGTCAAGCTTCGAGACTTGAGCTTCCACCTTTGTCTATAACTGAGATGCTTACATTACTCATGCTCCTAAAGATCTTGTAGTGCGTGTTGGTGTGCAGGTGAGGCTAAATATTAAACCAACTGTTTGGGGAAAGTTGCCATCCTTATTACCCATTGTTTATACCTTAAGCCTCGATTAAATCAATGTATTTGTTATACGTAATTTATTTATGAATTGTAGATAACTGGATAAATATTGGCTGTGCTGCTTCATCTGCAAAATTCTCGCTCTCTGCTCTCTCTCTCCCTCTCTGCTTCGTTCTCCTCTCTCTCCCTCTGCGCTTTCTACCCTCTCTGGCTTCTCTCTCTCTTTTCCGCCCTCCTACTGCTCTCTCGCTCCCTCTCTCTCTCTCCTCTCCCTGCTCTGCTCTTTCCTCCCTCTCTCGCTCTCTCTCTCCCTCTCTGCTCTCTCTGCTCTCTCTCTCGCTCCCTTCACTCTCTCTCTCTCTCTCTCTTTCGCTGCTCTCTCTCGTCTCTGCCTCTCTGCATCTCTCTCCCTCTCTCTCTCTCACCTCTCATTACATTACTCATGCTCCTAAAGATCTTGTAGTGCGTGTTGGTGTGCAGGTGAGGCTAAATATTAAACCAACTGTTTGGGGAAAGTTGCCATCCTTATTACCCATTGTTTATACCTTAAGCCTCGATTAAATCAATGTATTTGTTATACGTAATTTATTTATGAATTGTAGATAACTGGATAAATATTGGCTGTGCTTATCTGCAAAATTTCTCTCTCTCTGCTCTCTCTCTCCCTCTGATCTCTCTCCCTCTCTGCTCTCTCTCTCCCTCTCTGCTCTCTCCCTCTCTGCTCTCTCTCTCTCTCCCTCTGCTCTTTCTCCCTCTCTGCTCTCTCTCTCCCTCTCTGCTCTCTCTGCTCTCTCTCTCTCTCTCTTCCTCTCTCTCTCTCTCTCTCCCTCTGCTCTTTCTCTCTCTCTGCTCTCTCTCTCCCTCTCTGCTCTCTCCCTCTCTCTCTCTCTCCCTCTCTCTCTCTCTCAGGGATGTTTGGTACAGGGATCTTGTCCTACTTCTCCTTCCTGCGCTACCTGGTCCTGCTGAACTTTGTCATCTTCCTGCTCATGTTCAGCTTCGTCATACTGCCCATCATCATCGCCCCTCACGCCTCGGGGAACGTCACTTACAACCAGGCGGACGGTAAACGCAAACTAGCTTCAGATCCAGTCTAAACCAGTATATATCAACGAGTGTGCCAGTTTACACCAGTGGATCTGTAGAGATAGCTTTACAAAACCTGGCTCTTACTTCTCGAGAACAGATGCAGTAGTTGTTGTTTTTGTAATTGGCACATTTCAAATGAGCTCCCAGATAAGCTAGAAACAGAGTGCTACCACCATTTCTCACGAGCACAAGCTAGCTTGCCCTGCGCTGACGTACAGCGATGTATGTGGCTGTGCTCCACAGGCAGCTTGTGCAGTATCTACCCCAGCAGCTCACGTCGAGGTCTGGTGGTCTTTCACCAACACATCACCGACTTACTCTCCGGAGGGGTATGTCGCCCGTTCTACCCAAACGTTCTGTCTAATATCACACTCTTATTTTGAAAGTGTCGACATATCGCCCATGCTTCTTTACCTATACCGTGGTCTGAGTACTGAGTTTTAAGTGTGGGATGATGGGAAATGGAGTTTTCTTTTTACAAGTTCTCTGGGCTGTGACACGCAGGGTTTTCTGGAGCAGACCTACCTGTTCTATGGCTACTATCAGGTCGATGCCATCCACTTCCCTGGGATCAGATACAACCTTCCTCTAGCCTACCTGCTGGTCACCATATCCTACCTCTTCCTCAGTCTCATATGGATCGTGAAAAGGTACTTTCACCAGCATCTACAAAGGATCTGTTCTTAGGGGCTGAATTAGTCGAATTTCAGCCAAGGTTACATTACTGCTGACAGAATCCCTCCCAAACACAGTAATGCATTGGTCTTCATTTGTTCCGATGTCTAAAAGACAATTTCTCCAATTTTGCCGGAGCAGGTACAAATCATTAAGGCACAGTGTACTGTATACTGGCTTTAAACACATCAACTGTCAATCTGTGCATCATAATTATTGACATTGATACACTGTACATTTGAATGGTTTGTTTGTCCCAGGTCTGCCACAGGATTCAAGCGTAACCTGGTGCAGGATGAGGACCGCTTCCAGAGCTTCTGCAACAAAATCTTTGCCGGCTGGGACTTCTGTATCACCAACGAGAACGCGGCCAGGCTGAAGCGGAGTAGCTTGCTGTACGAGCTTAAGGTGAGGGGGAAGGGGCCTGAAGGGGATGGGGCCTGAAGGGGAGGGGAGGGGCCTAAAGTTTAGGGGAGGGGCTTCAAGGTCAGGGGAGGGTCCTCAAGGTGAGTATTCTGTGCTTTCTCATTTTTTCACCTCAGCTTTTTCGAAGGTTGAGGGTACATTAAATGGTGTCGAGCTAGCACAATGCTATCTGCGGTTTTCTTCACTTTTTTTGCCAGACTGACCTTGAGGAGGAGAGGATCAAGCAGAAGATCGCCGACCGCACGCAGTGGCAGCGCTGCAGGATCTACTTGATCCGACTGATCCTCAACCTGTTTGTGGTGGCTGTCCTGGCCGCCTGTTTCTACAGCATCTACAGGGCCACCATCTTCTCCCAGGCAGTCCAGTTCACCAAGGTGGGTATAACAGGAGTGTTGGAGAACGCTAAGCATTGCTTGTTGGGGTTTACGAAACAATACTATAGTAATAATTGGGATGGTTGCCATTGAATGATAATTACTATTTGAGTGATGAAGTTTATAGATTGTTTCAGATGTCAAAGTGTTTTCTATTGCTTGTTGTTTTATTGTAACCTAAAGCTTTTTGTGGAACGTTTATCAAAGTGTTCTGAAAATACTGAGGTGAACTGGAGAAAACAAAGCACTGAACCAACAGTGGTTATTTAGATGCAAACACCAAATCTATTTCATAACTAGTGGTGCGAAAACTCAGGTTTAGTTTCAGATTTTGGCCATCTAAATGGCCTAATACATTTCATAAAGGGGTAACATTCTACTGGACATATTTTACACCCTTTTCATAACATTGCTCTGCAGAAAGTCCATCCCAGTGACGTATGCAAGCCTTTGTTTTCGTGTCGTCCGGCAGGTGAACTTCCTGATGGACCTGATCTACGAGTACCTTCCGTCCATTGTCATCACCCTGGCCAACTTCATCACGCCCCTCCTCTTCTCCCTCATCATCAACTACGAGGACTACTCCCCTGCCTTTGAGATCCGTTTCACCCTCATGAGGTACATGCTGTGCACATGTGCTCAACGCATGTTGAGGTCGTCTGGATTCACCACCATGTTTACGCCAGCAGGATCGTTTATTGCTCTAAATCGAGAATTCGCACCAGGTCGCATTGAATGTGTGCCAGGTCAATTAAAACTTTCTTCCTCGATCACTCTCGTCACTTCCTCCTGATCTCTCTCGCTCCTCTCTCTCCCCGCCACGTGTGTGTTTGCATGCGTAATTGGCCATGGTTGGGGTGCGTAGCTGATGTTCCTCTCTCCTGTGTCTCAGATCACCACCGTCCAGAGGAGAGACCCCTGCCCATGTGGCTACAACCACGTCCTCTACTCTGTGAGTCCAGCCCTCAGGCAGAACACAACAACCTGCAGGGTTGTAAACTGCTAGTTCCCTACCCGGAAGAATCCCTCACCTGTGAATGATCAAGCAAACTAACACACTGTATAGTTAGTGGTTTGTGTCAGGGCTGGCTAAAGTCTGACAGCATTTCTGTATTTTATATTGACTTGACTGGGCTTGCCTATCTGTCTGTACAGTGCTGGGAGACACGCGTGGGCCAGGAAATGTACAAACTCACAATCTTCGACTTCATCATTATCGCCGCCGTGACTCTCTTTGTGGAGTTCCCCCGGAAGTACGTTTGTTTCACACCGTCGAATGTTAGACAGGCGCGGTAGTAACACTCTAAGATGGATCCACAGCAAATCTGTATAATCTGTCTCCCTCCCTTGTCCTTCCCTCCTATATGTCCTAACACGCAACTCAACCGAGAAACGCCCATCTGTTGTTTCCTTAAACTCACTCACACATCATACACATAACCAGTCCCCCCAATTTGACATCCCTGTTATACCTCCTTATCGCTAACCCACATCAATAGATCAGATAGACTATCTGGTAAACACTCGACGCTACACACCCCAATCTCGCACCTCATCTCACTTCTGCTTCCCGCATACCTCCCTCCCATCCTCCTCCCTCATCCCTCTCGCAGGCTGATGGTGAATTACTGTGACTGCGGCCTGACCAAGTGGTGGGGCCAGCAGGAGTTCGCCATCCCCCAGAACGTGCTGGAGATCGTCTACGGCCAGACCATCTGCTGGATCGGAGCCTTCTACTGCCCCCTGCTGCCCGCCATCTGCACCATCAAGTACTTCCTCATCTTCTACATCAAGAAGGTAAAATCAAGCTTTCACAGCTGCCAGGTGGAATGAAGGGTTTCGATTGGTTACTTTCATACAGAGGAACTCAAGCCCTGGGGAAAGAGTTGAACAACACTCGTTTGTGCGGAGGAATTGAAGCTTGCCTGAGGTTTTCCAGTCTTGCATGTCTTTATCTCATGTACTGTGTAGAATACCAGGGAGTTTGCTAGCTTTTCACCTCTGAACTTTAGCCTTTTGAATTCCCTATCAAAGATGGTCTAAAATGATGGTATTGTCTCGTGCAAAACCTCAGGGGTATTTATTCAATATTTATGTTTGCAAACAATAGGGCAGTTCCCATAGGGTACTGTGCAAAACCTTGGACACCAAAGACATTCATATTTTCTTGAATATTTCTATTAGTCTTTTCTGTATTAGTGTGGCAGTTCGAAAGTGGAATGTTGAGAAAATATTTTGTTGAGTCTTTGAATTTTTCCTTCATAAGCTTTTATTGTCATTGTGCCTGAGACTTTTACCCAGCTATGTATATTGTAGTCGGGGCATGTGAGGTGACTGGGTAGGAACGTTGACACGAATCAACACGTTCACACGAATCAACAAGTTCACACGAACCAACACATGTTTACTTACGCCTGCTCCTGTGTGGTTGGACCTCAGGTGTCCCTGGTGAACAACTGTCGTCCAGCCACCCGGCCATTCAGGGCCTCCAGCTCCAACTTCTTCTTCCTGGCCGTGCTCCTAATTGGCTTAGCCCTGGCCTCCGTTCCTGTCACCGTCAGCATCGCCCAGTAAGTACACAGCCATAGCCGTGATGTCACCGCAGCCTTTGTTTACCGCTCCAACCGAATCCCCGAAGTTTCATGTCCCGATATCAGAGGTCAAGCGCACCCTGTCGCAACAAAGCTAGCGAAGCTAATAGAGCTAACGTAGCTAACGTCTCCTTCGCTCCCTCAGGATCAATTGCTCGCAAGCGTGCGGTCCCTTCGTTAACTATACCACCTCCTGGGAAGTCCTCCCCCGCACTGTGGCCCAGCTGCCCTCCCAGGCTCGCTCCTTGCTCCACGCGCTCTCCTCCGAGGCCTTCGCCGTGTCCCTCTTCGTCATCACGTGGTACGTTTGAAAACAATAATACCGTAGCCTGTTTTTTTTAATTAGCAAAAAACGCAGCTCAATTATGTGATATGGTACAGTTGCTTGTCCTTTTATAGGGTTAACTAGCTAACCTTAATATTATGTTACAAGTTATAATGTAGGTTATGGTCCGCTAGTTACACTGACTTGTAACTAGCGGTCCCTGCGTGTCACGTTAGTGTGTTTTTGTCATTAAGTCTTCCTGTCTGTGTCTCTCCAGCCTGGCCATGTTTTATGTCATCGCGCTAGCCGGCGCACACAAGAGAGTCATTAACCAGTTGAGAGAGCAGCTGGAGATGGTAAGTACACCTTAGTAACAATATGTCTCTTGCATCTCATCTAGTTCAGTACAACCATAAAAAATTTAATAAAAAAATTTAAAAAAGTTTCCCAAAGTTATTTCGCAAGATTTATTGAACGCTCATCGTGTTTACCATAAAGCGGTTCACTTGACACTCAGCTGCACTCAACCTGTGGGACTGCTGTGACGTCTAGGCGTTTGAGAGAGAGGGTTGACGTGTGTTTCTGTGTTCTCCAGGAGGGCCGAGACAAACGCTTCCTCATCCAGAAGTTGTGTCAAGCCCAGAGGGCCCAGTCCCGTTCTCAGTCCCAACCTCGCACCCAATCCCACACAAACCGACAGAGCCCCAACTACCACCTGTCTTCCCCCACCTACCCCTACAACTCTGGGATGTTCCTGGTGCAACCTCCCCCTGACTCTTCTACCCATGTATAAACCAGAGAAGAAGAGTGAGCGCTATAGAACTTGAATAGATGTGAATGGATGCTAAAGGTTCTTAAACTATCTCAAACCATCTCAAACCAATTGTTTGGGATCTTAATATTGGGAAAGGACGACCTTTTCATACAAAGTAGATTTGAACCTGTTTAGTCTTTTTACTACAATATTGGGACCAATGATTTGAACGTGAAGCTCCAAAACAAAACTACTACTATCCTATTTTAGGCTGCATAGATTTTTCTGTAGCTACCCTAAGAATATCCTGCTACTTTGGTACGAACATGAGAATCCATGGAATCACTTTTTCCTTCCAAGAAGGACTTTATTGATGATAACCACTGCAAAACTTTTAATTAAGTCAAACAAATATTCCATGCAAAATCTGGCCCATGTTTCCGAAGCTTGAATGCCCATGAGGAAAATGTCCACATATCAATTGTAATTATTTTTTACAAGAAATTTGTTGCTATGTTAATGAACTATTGAACATATTTTATATCTTGTCATGACTCCTTATAGTATTTACTTTAAATATTGTATACTTGCCTTGCCTTGCCTCCATCTTCCACTACTAAACTGAAAATTCTAGCCTAATGGCTTACTCCTACTGCCTGTACCAAGCCTGTGGATGTTGGTGAGCGCTTTACCTCAAGTATTATCTCCTGTGTTTTTGGTGTGCTGTTACAGTTAGAATGGTCTGTATGTTTACCATTCTGGGAATATGTGGGTTTGATACCTTAACCTTGAATTCTTGATTGAAAATAAATCAGTGTGTCTGGATTCCACTTCATGTGACTGTGTCATCAGAATGGAACAGAAGGTACTTCCGGCAGAGAGAGAGAGAGAGGGGGGGGAGGGGAGGGGGGGGAGGGAGGATTCAATCCATTAGGGTCGCTTGTCATCACACAGAAGTGAAGTGCGGATTGTCAGTATGGTCACCCATACTCGAACAGCGACAAGTCATGGCTACCCTCAACTACCCTAAGTCACACATCTGTGTTGGAACAAGACTGCTGCTCTGTCTCCATGAGGGTCTATGTTGTTTTCCTTCAGGACATAGGAAGCCATTTAAATTACATTTCACCTTGACCATATCAATTATCTTTTTTTATTGCTTCAATTATCCAGTTATCAAACTGGTACCAAGCCACAGTCATAGGTATTTATCATTACTATTTTGACATATTAGACATTAAATTAGAATAAAAGATTTAAACGTGCTGGAATTTAAAATATCAGGTTGAAATAGACCACGTTTAATTTTTTGTATCGGATAGAATGTATATTTAGAGCTAATTACTATGTCGGGTAGACAAAACTGTCTGGATAGGTTACAGTCTCGCTGACATTGGCATGTAGCCTACACAACGCAGTTTGCTATTTACATGATCACATTCAGATTCAAATAGTTATTTTAAATCAATTGTTTATTAATTTTATGCATTTATGATTTTCTGCAGTCCTAAAACGGGTAGTCACTGTTATGAAAATATAAAATTTTAGATCATATGAAAATACCGCGGTATTGATGCAAATCTTGCCTATTATAGGATAAGTAGGTTGCTAAGAAGATTATATCGCAAGACTTACATTCATGCACTTTTCCGATAAACAAAAACTTTGTGGAAGGTTGTTCTGTATTATTGCGTCACAATGCACACACAGATGTGACGCCAAGTAAAAAAACGTTTGGTTCATATGCGATTGAAACTCCACGGTGATAAGGTCAATATATTTACTGTCTGTAGACAAACATAATATTTCATATTATTTATGAACGTTTGTAATAATTTACTAATTGTCCTTATTTAGGCTTTTGTTTATGAATCATCAAAAGCTTCAGAAAAACAGACAAAAACTTACTTTTTGTTGAAGGTGAGTTCTTTTTATAGTGAAGAAACTCCATGTATCCTTCTCAAGGTTACAGAAAAAACAACAGTTTTGGTTTAAAAAACAATCAATTTATCAGATATTCTTCCTCCTTGCAGATGAGTCGATTCCCGAACCTCAACCCATTGGGACATAGGCTCACTGGCGCTCCACCCAGGCGTTCCAGCCTGCTGCTGGAGAGTGGAGGGGTCAGCGAGGCCCTTCTGAAGGCCTCCTGCACCAGAGCCCCGGCTCCTGACCCTCTGTTCTTTCGGCCTCGGCCTCCACCCCCTGATGTCCGCCCCAAGAGGCCGACCACGGCCGACCGACGGGCCAAGGGTTTCTTAAAGCCCCTGGTTCCCATCCGGCCTGGAGGTCTGGCTGCCCCTGCTGGCTTCAGGAGGAACAGTGACATCTCTTGGGTTCCAGTCGGGCTTCCTCAGTCCAATCCCACCAGGGCAAAGAAAGAGTTATCATTTATTCAGGTACTAAAAAAGTATAACCTTCTGCCAGATGATTGATCTGCTTTTGTAACCCACAGGCTTGGCTGCTGCCTACTGGAGCCTGGGACCAGACCCTAAAACCAGACCACAGAACCAGACCACCGAACCAGACCACAGATCCAGAACCTGGGATCATACCACAGAACCAGACCACGCAACCAAGAACCAGACCAACCAACCGAAACCTAGGACGGACCCTTTCTTTCTCCATGAATAAATAAAACGGAGAATTACATGTGTTTAATACGGGTTGTCTTGTTTTCCAGTGTGCCAATAATTCAATGTTTTGGCTTTATCATCTAAGCCTCAGCAACTCACACACAGACTACCGCCCCATTTCCTACCTTTAAGATGAGGGGCGAGAAAAGCATTTATCACTCATGTGGCACGTTCAAGCCATCGTACTCCACTTGGCACAAGGTCACTGAGGTATCATCATCCAACCCAAACACTGGCTGGAGGGGCTTGGTGAACGTGGTGTCGAATGTGTACAGGCGGATCAGTGTGTCAGAGGAGATGCTGTAGAAGGACAGAATGCCAGCTGGCCAGTCCAGATAAACTCCTACTCTGGTAGGTATAGCTATCCAGACTGGCATGGCAGTCTGTTCATTATCGTGCCAGACAGACAGGCTTTGTCCACCACAGAAAAGGCCCCAGGATGCATCATTTTGTCCAACAGAAGTCAGCATCCCTTTTGTTGTCATGGTGCCTTCGTATGTCACTCCTATCATAGCCGCGTACGTCTCCCCTTCCATCTCCACCTCCCAGTAATGGCGCCCAGTCAGGATTTCTCTACACAGCACCTGATCCTCCGATTCTTCATCAACGCTCTCTGGTTGATCATCGTTTCCCTGGTCTTCTGCCTTGTACTCCACCTTTTTGTTGTCCTCCGACAAGGAAAGGTGTTGGGTGGCTGTGTTTGGGTCCAGCGTTAGACAACAGGCGTCTGCAGAGGCAAAGAGGAAGACTGGATCAGACTGTGTATGGCAGATGTGCGTGCGCACGTCTGGCTGTCACCACGTTCGATGGGTTCAACTCCCATTCGTAACTCTTTTCGGATTGCGCGCATCTATTCGTCTCTGGCTTGTCAGTGAGTGAGTGAAAGCTACTTTCACTGAGGTGGTCGATTGTGATTAACAGTAATAGGAGTTCAGTTATAGGCATTGAGCACAGTGAGGAGGCATGTGAGGGTGAAAGCATTACTGACAAGCAGCACAGAGGAACTTGTTATGGTTGAACTTCTTCTGTAAGGGACATTGAATGACTCTGTGTGTGTGTGAGGGACTTTGCAGAACCAAGGCCAAATATAGTGTTATGTAGTCTCGTATCTGTTATGTGGTTATTCTTCATACACTTCACTTTTTAAGCAGCTGTTGGTTCACCAGTCTCCTCTTTGTTCACACGGGGAACAGTGGAGGACAGTGGTGCTTTCATGTACACACACACACTGAAAGAAATGTACCACTTGAATACTAACTTGAGTTTCTCCAGTCTACAGTGTGGATCTGAGA
The DNA here is from genome assembly GCA_036571765.1 of Plecoglossus altivelis. Taxonomy (NCBI): domain Eukaryota; kingdom Metazoa; phylum Chordata; class Actinopteri; order Osmeriformes; family Plecoglossidae; genus Plecoglossus; species Plecoglossus altivelis. The sequence continues at coordinate 8,437,753 of BROE01000002.1, forward strand.
GCAGACTGACACCTGTGTTTCCTAGATGATTGTGGCTCAGATCCACTCCTTTTCCCCCCCCCCCCCCCCCCCCCCCCCCCCCCCCCCCCCCCCCCCCCCCCCCCCCCCCCCCCCCCCCCCCCCCCCCCCCCCCCCCCCCCCCCCCCCCCCCCCCCCCCCCCCCCCCCCCCCCCCCCCCCCCCCCCTGGTGGCGGTTGAGTGAGCGCCGAGGCCAGATAAGAGAAGCTTTCCTCTGTGACTCCACAGAACGCCAGCCTGCAGAGGGGAGACGTCAGGATGTTGCGAGAGCCCTGATGCGTTCTGAGTGATAGACCTGAGTACACTTTTGGAATGATGTACGAAAAAAGAAAGCTATCTAAGCATTGGCATAGGTTTGTTCTCAGCTTCGGTGGAGACATCCTCTCCACCCTTTACTTAGCAGCACAAAGAAGTTCGCTGAAATATTGGTGGGGACAATTTTGTCATCTTAAAATGTTGGTGGGGTCAGATACCTAGAGTCCCCCCTATAACCTACGCCCATGTATCTCAGAAACATGAACCACTACTTATTCATTGTGACCATAAAAATTGATTTGCGGCATTGAGTAGCACGATGCGTGTCTTTCGTTGGTTAAGCGTGTCTGAGCACTCACCTCAATATCTCCAGTCTACAGTCTGGACTCTTCAGTCCTTCAGAGAGTATCTTCACCCCTACATTTGACAGTTCGCTGTGACGCATGTCCAACTCTTTCAGGTGACAGTTTGACCTGAGAGCTGAGGACAACATCCCATAACTGTCCTCGGTCAGGAAGCACCTTATCAGCCTTAGGAGATGACAGAGCAGTGCTTGAGATGATTATGAGAGTAGATGTAGTTTCATGTAATAATGACATTTTTAGGCCAGCGATTCTTAATTAGTGTGGCCCGACCAAAGTTCAGTATATAGAAAACGACAGAAGAAGAGGGTAGTCTTGGCTTAAACTGTGCGATGTGTTGGTGTTTGGGTTGTCGTTGTCTAAAGCCACTGACCTTAGTATCGTTAGTTTACAAAGTGGAGTTCTCAGAGTGTCATAGACAGCACTTAGGTCATCTGCAGATAGCTTGATCCCCACAAGGTACAGTGTTCTCAGAGGACAGTTTGGTGACTGTAAGGAGGAGGCCAGTGATGCATAGTCCCTTTTACTGATGTCCATGGCTGTCAGTCTGTAGAAATGTATATCAAACAGTTTTGATATAGCTGGTATTCCATACAACAGGGAACCACGTATGTTAAACGGGAGTTTTGGTATCAGTTTCAGCCATAGAGAGTGAAGTTCCTTACGGATAATATATTTTTTAAGCCAGTCTATCTAATGACTGAATTTAGTTCATTCATGACTTCAAACAAAACAAGGTATTATGTTTATTTCATGAATGTAGATCACTGTACTTAAACCCCCCCCCCAAGAAACAATTGTATATAAAAAACTATATCACATTTAAAATTGTACTTCTTGCTAGCTGATTTCCAAAATATACCGATACTTTAGGCAACTTAATGAGAACAGTATTATCTTAGTTCTGACTGATGTTGATTAATTGGTTCTATACAGTCATTAATAACATGATTTATAAATAACTAATGGGTCAAGACTCTAAAAGGTGCTGACCTCAGTGTCTCCAGTTGAGAATGTGGGCCCTTCAAGACAGAGAAGACCACACTCAGGTCATCACCAGCCAGCCTGATGCCTCTGAGGTCCAGCTCTCTCAGAGGGCAGTCTGGCGACTGGAGGGTGGAGGCCAGTGAGACCCAGTCCTCACGACTGGGTCTCATATCAGTTAGCCTGTAGAAAAGGAAACAAGTCCATCACAAGCTGCAGTTTGGTATCGTGATTCATCATGTCGACTCTTTCAAGACTTTCAAAACGCTAATTGAATACGGACGCAACATTCCTTGTCGTTTTGATCTTGGTAAAATTAAGATAACTTCACGTGTTCAGTTCATAGAGTCATGAGTCTGCGCCTTTGCATGTATTTTATTCTGGAAGGTAATGATTAAATTCAAATAAAACCTGTCTTATTTATAAGTCACCAACCTTAGAACAATGTCAATACAGTACAGTTTATTGACTCCACCAAACTACATTTTCAGTCTCAATGGGAAGGGCACAACCTTGACTAATCCAGTCAAATAAAAAAGCACAATTTCAGACATCCTACTCCAAAAGGCAACATTAGTAGTACTTGTAAATTGGTTTTTGTACACCAGAAGTCACAGGCAGATTTTTTTTTACGATGCATGAAATCAACATTTGGTCAATCCTACTGTGTTAATATGATGCTGTATGTGTGCGTTTGAGATGAATACGTACAGGGCCTTTTTACATTTTGCTACAGCTGGCATCAGTCTTTCGTAACAGTAGTAGCGGATGTTATATTTCCTCGGATCCATCTCATCCAGCATGCCTGGCGACATCAGAATTGCGTTGGCCAGGGCTGAGCAGTGATCCCCTGAGAGAGCATCTACGTCACGGTCTCGTGACAAGAGGAATCTGTGAATGTCTTCATTAACGGTGCTGTCTTTCATCTCAGTCAAGCAAAGGAAGAGATTGACGTGCCTCTCTGGTAAGATATTCTCCACGTCTGGCCTCCTAAGGTATTTCCTCATCTCCTCAACAGTCTCCGAGTTCTCCATCTGTGGCAGCAGGCCGTGCAATAGAGTCAAGTTGGACTCCAGTGAGATGCCAAGGAGAAAGCGGAGGAAAAGGTCCAGGTGTCCATTCTTACTCTGCAGAGCTTTATCCACGACTCTCTTCAGCAAGTCGTGCAAGGGTTGCTCTGCGGACACGCTGTCCAGGAGAGATGCCAATTCTTTGACGTTCTTGCTCACACAGCAGTAGTACACATAGAGAGCTGCAAGGAACTCCTGAAAGCTCAGGTGCACAAAGCAGTACACCTTCTTCCTGTAAAGACCTCGCTCTACCTTCAGGATTTCAGTGCACAGGCCACACTTCACCGCAGCTTCGTTGACATCAATGCCACACTTTCTCAGATCTTCCTCGTAGAATATTAGACTTCCCTTCACCAGCTGCTCAAATGCTAACTTCCCTAGCTTCAACATCAGGTCTTTACTCAATTCCAGAATCTTCTCTTCATCCATGATCGATTCCCCCTGATACTTTTCTTTGGCCAGATTTGTTTGAGTGATCAGGAAGTGAATGTACATCTCAGTCAGACTTGTGGGGATATTGCCACTCTCGTTTTCGCTCAACATGTGTTCGAGAACCTTGGCCGAAATCCAACACATAACAGGAATGTAACACATGATGTGGAGGCTTCTCGTCTTCTTGATGTGTGAGATGATTCTTTCAGCCAGCTCCTCGTTGTCAAAGTATCTCTTCATGAAGAACTCCTTCTTCTGATCTTCTGTGAACCCCCGCACCTCTGTCACCAGGCTGATGTTGACGGTCCTGCGGGGGATCTGACTGGCTGCTGCAGGTCGGGAGGTTATCCAGATGAGAGCAGAGGGAAGAAGATTCTTCTTCTTGGTAAATAATGTCTGCAGAGCAAAGCATCAAAACAACAGCCAATGCATAATTAGTGCACAACTATAACATGCCAGAAACGATATGATAATGTTATATGTTTTAAATCAGAATCCTTTTCAAAGTCGTTCGTGGAGTTGTCACTCTTGCCCCATGTCACGTCGTGCTCGTGCTTTTATAAGTGTAAACATCTTAAGATAGGGAGATGTTACCTTTCTTCTGAATCCCAGGGGGAAGCTTGATATTAACATTGTTCACGCTGGAGTTGGTGAAACAGTGGGAGATGACGATGCTTCCGTCACAGGCTGTGATGGTAGGCGAAGAGGCTGCTCTCTGATGCCCCATGTTGCCTGCTGTCATAAACACATTTATTTGGTATTTTTTCTGCTCTCAACATTTTTTCATATCCATAAATGATTTGATTCCCTTGCCGTCGCTTTAGAACTATGAATTACATTCCTTTTTGTCCCGTTTTGGGATTGAATGTGGGCCATAAATATGATTATCTCCTCCATAATTCATTTATGGAGGAGAAGAAAGGGTGAATCCTTTTCTGAACAGAAACAACTGATTCATTTGGACCCCCTCTTAAACAAACTCAATAAAGTTGTACCCAGTAAACATGTATTTGATCTCAAGTCTGTAAAAATGTCTTACCTCCATCTACACATTTCCTCTTAGTCTCAGAAACGTCCCCCAGATGATCAGAGTTGGAGAGACTGAGAAAACAAAACCGAAACCAACTTTCAGCTAGTTTCTCTTTCTCCTTTCTTTTGCTTTCTATCTTTCACACAAACACACATGCGCGTTGCACACCTCCTTCCAAACGTCTTGAACAGCACCCAGGAACCAAAGTGACAGTCACCCCTATGCCCGGACCATGGCACTACAACACATTAGGAAAGTTGTTTATTCTATTATCTGACCTTGAGACACTCTGGGAACAACATGGTTGTTCAACATGATCCTCTTCTTTCTTCTGGGCTAATGCATATGGCATCTTTTCTCTCTTCTCATCTGCTTCCAGCCACGTCAGGTTGTTCTCTGTCCTCTTCCGTTTTGCCTCCCTCTCTTCTGCCTTCCTTTCGGTCGCCATTCGTTCCCTTCTGACCTCCTTACTTCAGACAATGTTCAAAAGTGCAACCGTATTATAAAACAGGCATGTCTGTGAGAAATGAATCAAAACATCTTTCATGGGAATTTCAGGGAACCTCAGTCACCCAGTCTTGAATCATCTCAAGTGACTTTTTTATCCCTTTTGGGTGCAGGGGGGGGTGTCAATATAGAATCTGATTGGACTATACAATGGTTGGTTTACTAAATACACCATAACACAATCTCCTTTCATTCTCTTGTACGAAGAGTCATGTCTACGCATTTATTACGGCTGTCCAGACACACTCCCCCTGTTTAGCATGTAAATTATTCAACCATGCAGCTAGACTGGAAATATTGCACACATTACTGACTGACGGCAGTACTGTAGGCAGACGAGTAGGAATATGCCGGTACTGGTTTTACTTGATAAGGATCCACTGCATGCTAAACACGTTTCCACTGTGCATTCTTTAACTATGTGACGCCCCCTTATATAGATGTCATATAAACGCATGTTCCACAGATCCATCAAAGCTAGAGATAGTCTGTCGTACGGTTATCCTGTCAGTAGTATCAGCCATAGATATTCTAGAGATCATAAAACACATGGACTTCTCCAGTTTACCCCGGTGAAAAATGACGTGATCTACCCTGTGATTATACCTTTGTTTTTATTACATGTTTTGCAAGAGATTCAACGAGTCAACATTGGCGACTGTTGGATCAGAATGGTGGTGACGCATGGAAGGTAAGACTGCGTTCACCATTTTTCTTAAGCGATCTACAATGCAGTTTAAAACCGTTCAAATGTTTTAAAAAAAAAGATACAGAAGTTCTTGAGTTCAAAACGACGTTGGAGGATTTGGGTTTAAAATTTCAGCCCTTGAGTTGTGGTCAGAAATGTCACACTTGGTCGCGCCTCCAAACCTCCAAAAGAGAACCGATAACTAGAACTGGGCCCTGTGTCCTTAGAAAAATACATTTTACAATTCTTCCCCTTTGAATACTAAAACAAAGTAGGTTAGGCCTGGTCAAAATGAACTTAAGTAATGATGGCATAAGCCAACAGGACACGTCTAGTTCAAGTTCAAGTTCATGTTTATTTATAAAGCACATTTAAAAACAAAATGTGTGTTGTACCAAAGTGCTGTACAGTATTACACCAAGATATAAAAGATGATACAACTAATACGTAGAATAACATATAAAACATGCCGGGTAAACCATAAACCACACAAAAATGCCTTATATAATTTAGGCGACACCATAAGCTAAACAAAATAAATCTTTATTTTAATCTTTAAACTAGATTTAAGAGTGTCCAAAGTGGGTGAAGACCTCAGGTTCAATAGAGAAAATAAGGCCGTGAGCCTTCTCATTCTGTAAAACTCCCTCTCTGTCCTTGTCAACAAGCTTGGGATGAACTTAAGAGTTTGATAAGCCTAAGAGTTTTGGTCAACAACCAACCACAGCAGTAATGACATCTTTATGAGGATGTCACCACAACATACACAGCGCAATACCGTGCATTTAGTGTATATATGTCATGTTGCTATGCAAGTATATCATGTTCCCAGATCTAAGAATGCATCTTTGTGTATAAAATGGGTCTAATCTTAAGAAAATAGTGTCATTGGAGTGTATAATGTGTGATGTGTATGAAGTTTCTCACCTCTCTCCAGCGGGCATCAATCAACTCACTAAGAACAAGGAAGTGCCTCTACGTCTTTTTCAGGCCAAAACGTCACCCCCCCCCTTACATACTAACCCCTTACGTAAATAAGCCAAAAACGTCATACTAACCCTTATGTATTTTTCATCAAACTCATCCTAACCCCTTTACGTCTTTTCAGCAAAAAACGTCAAAATAACCCCTATGTTTTTTTAAATCAAAAACGTCACACTAACCCCACACGTCCTACGTCCTTTTTTTCACTATCAAATGTCATACACCGCCCTCTACATGAAATTCAAGTTTTATCCGGGGAAGTTGGATAAATTGACCATTACAAGCTCACCGTGTATTAACGTTAAATACATATTCGAGTCTGTAGACACAACATAAAACGTCAATATATATATAATACTGTGGCACGTTGTCACACTAGATTCATTAATCTGTCTTTCAGTTTTAATACACACTATTTTTTTATGAAATCCGTCATCACATTCAAAAACCACATTTCAAGAGAAAAAAACGAAGGAAACAAACAGTATTTTTGTAAGACGGGAGGATTTGGACTTATACTTTTTTATAAGCGTTGAATGAAACTCTCATCGCTCTATTACTTTTATTATCGAGTGCAGAAAAAAGCGTTCAAGCTATACGCGTGTTACATTATGTGAAAAATACAATATACTAGTTCATTGGTCTAAAAAAACCGACAAAACTAACAAAACAAATCAATTATCACTCCTTCCTTGCAGATGAGAGATCGATTTCCAGAACCCAACCCCATTTGCGGAACAGATCCCGCGCTCATCTACTGGGCCAGGCACACCATTATAGCCACCCCAGCGACCGTTCCAAACCACTGATGACGTAGAAGCTAGAGGTTCAGCGAGGCCCTTCCCCTGAGGACCCTGTATCTGCTACCTAAGGACGCAAAAAACTCAGGCCTCCGCTATCCTGACTACCTCTGTCTTCGGCCCACCCGGCTCTGGCCTCCCATTCAACCCCCTGATGTCCGTCACCCCAAGTCAGGTTTTCAGGCCCGACCCAAAAGTCACATAAACCCCCATTAGTCTTTTCAGCCAAAAACGTCATAGCTGGAGCACCCCGCCTTATGTATTTAGATCAAAAACGTCCGGAACGGGCTACACAGTGGCTAACAAGCCCCGCGTTCCCATCCGCCTTGGAGGTTCTGGCTGCCAAACTTTGCTGGCTTTCAGAGAGGGAACATTGACATCTTCTCGGATTGCCACTCCAGGACTTCACACTACAAACCCGCCAGATCCTCAATACCAGTTTCGAGCACAAGAAAAGACGTTTAAAAATCGCTATTATTTATATCCTCCAGCGTCCTTACAAACACGTCATTCAACAGACGCTTCTGCCAGAATCTCGATTTGATACTCAGCCTCAAAGACCGTTTGTAATCACCAACAGGCTCCTTCCTGCTCGCCTGACTACTTGGCCATTTCATGGTTCACGACCAGACACAACATAAAAACGCCAGACTAGCGAACCAGACCACAGAACCAGACCACGGAACCAGACTAACGAACCAGACCACAGAACCAGACAACAGAACCAGACTACTGAACCAGACCACAGAATCAGACCACGGATCCAGAACCTGGGATCATACCACTTAACCAGACAAGACTAGAAGCAAGCACCAGATCCCAGTACCTGACCATAAGACCAAAACCAATGTAGTAGAAACCAGGACCTAGGGACCAGCTGACTGTTACTACATACAGAAACACATCTTCCATTATGAACAAATAAAACAGAGAAAAAAAGAATTGATGTTTCTGAAACATTAAGAGCAACAAATTTGTCCACAAGTTTATTTAGAGTTCGCTGTGTAGTTTTGCTTTAACAGTTTTGCAGAAAATAATTAAATAAAATCACAATTGCACTAAACAATCTATTAAAATGTTTAAGACTGTTTAAAAAATGTAGCCAAATACCATGAAGTGGAGTGACGTATCGTCAAGTATGGAGACCCACACTCGAAATTTACCTCTGCATTTACCCCATCCAAGTGCACACACAGCAGTGAGTAGTGGGCAACCACCGCATCTGCAAACAACACAGAGGTGAATCATTCTTATCAACCCTGGTGAGCCCAAAAACGACAGGCAGATACCCTCACTCCTGCTCCAAGCGCCTCCTGGAAGCATATTGGGGTATCGGTCCTTGTGCTCAAGGACACGTCTCAGTTCAGGGTTTATCCAAGCCCAAAAACGTAAGAGGCAGAGAGAGTGCTGTTTGTCCACCTTCAATTCCTGCCGGTGCGAGAATCGAACCAGCAACTTGCAGGTTACAAGCCCAACTCCCAAACCATATTTGAGAAGTTACAATTATCATGAAGGTATATTGAACAACAGCATGATTAAAGTGTGAAAGCAGACATTGTCAGTAAACAATATAACCTAACACTAGAATGTGTTTGGTTTTAGAAGATTTTTGCAATGTATTTATTTTTTTCCATATTTTTATTGGTCTTCAGGGAGTGTATGATAAATTATAGTTTTAGTTGCCGTGCATAGGCCTGGATTCGATTCCTGCAAGATGTCAAATAATAAAAGGATGTCATATGATAAGTATTTTGCTCATGAGTTGCTTAAATGAAGGTTTAGAACGGGAGAACTTTACCGTACGTGAGCTACACAGGTTTATGTTTACCAACTACATTTCCCATGAAAGACTTACTGCATCACGGCGGTGATACGTCAGATTCAGCGCGCCAAATGTGAGCATTTCTGGTGTCAACAACCAGATCAACGCACCGGGTAAGAAAGAATATGTGCTTTAATGGGGGCTAGAAATGCATGTGTGCAACAGTAAACGTTTTAAGTAAAAATGTTTTTGTATGTAATAATATTTTAACAAAATTAAAAGATTTTGGTCAATTGCTACCCCAAACTAACTGTGCTTCTAAGTACAGACCCGATATAGTATTGTCGTAAACTGGTTAGGCCACTTGTTAGCGTGCTACATGTGTATCTACTAATTATACGTAAGTGACTGACACAAGCATGCGCTCGTTTTAAAGTTAGCTGGCTATTTTTGTGGAAGACTATCCACTTAACTAGACATCGTTATCACATATTCATGTCCGCTCGTGTTTTAAACTGGCGTTTCAAACTTTAAAATACAGCACAGGAACAGCATGGACCTCAGCGACTATGAGGCAGATAACTCGGTCAGCTGTCGCCTGGCCTCGGCCATACCTGACGTGTGTAAGACAGAAGACTGTTGCCTGGGCATCGATGAAGCCGGCAGGGGTCCAGTGTTAGGTAAGATCTCACTCTGCTGATGTTTGATAGTGATGAATCACTTTCTGGTCAATAAGCTGACACCACAACAACAATAACAGTGTTGTTGTTGATCCAGGCCCAATGGTCTACGGCATCTGCTACTGTCCCGTTTCTAAGAAGGAGGACCTGAAGGACTTGAAAGTAGCCGGTGAGTGTTTTTCCGACCACAAAGGACTCCTTGTAGCGATATTAGCAATGTGCTTATGTTGACGTTTGTCTGTGTGTCTCTCCCCTAGACTCGAAGACCTTAACAGAAGCAGAGAGAGAGAACCTCTTCAGTAAGGTGGATGAGGCCAAAAGCTTTGTGGGCTGGGCTCTACAAGTCCTCTCGGCCAACACAATTTCCAACTGCATGCTGCAGAGGTAGTCTCCCCTCCTGTCTCCCCTCCTGTCTGTCTGTCTGTCTGTCTGTCTGTCTGTCTGTCTGTCTGTCTGTCTATCTGTGTCTCTCTCTCTCCCCCTCCTTGTTCCGTACATGTCAGGGCAATTTAGTTCTGATATACAGTACTACCTTTCCACAGGGCAAAATACAACTTGAATGCTCTTTCTCACGATGCGGCCATCGGTCTTGTCCAGTTTGCTCTGGACAACGGCGTGCAGCTCAAAGAGGTATGAAACAGACTCTTCCCATTGCCAGGCCTAAGGCCCTGCGCCCTTCTGTACTGAGCGCAGCTCCACGTTTGTTGTTATTTCAGTCCTCCTCCGTCATTGCTCGCCCTCGCTTACCCCTGCGTTTGATCCGTTTCCCATGTTCATCCCTTCCTCGCGTCGGCGTCCGTCCACCCCTCTCGCCCTGCCGCTCCCCCAGGTGTTTGTGGACACGGTGGGCCCCGCGGACAAGTACCAGGAGAAGCTGTCCCAGCGCTTCCCCGGGGTGGAGGTGACCGTGCGCCCCAAGGCCGACTCTCTCTTCCCCATCGTCAGCGCGGCCAGCATCTGCGCCAAGGTCAGAGGGCGACGTGTGTGTGACTGTGTATTTGAACGTGTGTGTACTGTCTCCTTGGTCCACCCTCACACCCCACGTTAACTGACGTTATGACCACATTTCCATGGTGTGGTGGGAGACTGAAGCCTTGTGCCTGGTACGCAGGTGGCCAGGGACCATGCTGTGAGGGACTGGAACTTCTCAGAAGACTTGGGGGATGTTGACACTGACTACGGCTCTGGATACCCCAGTGGTAAGTAAACGCAGGGCAGTACACGCACACACTCGTTCCTAAGCCTCGTCTGCAATCTTTAGAAATGATGTACGACATAAAAAAGATTAGAAAGATCCTGAAATCATCCCACTCAGTTGTACACTCTCAAATTCCATGTCCTACATTATGCTGAGTATACTGTTTGTGTGTGTGTGTGCGCGTGTGTGTGTGGCTCAGATCCTAAGACCAAGGCGTGGTTGGCTAAGTACCTGGACCCCGTGTTCGGCTTCCCCCAGTTTGTCCGGTTCAGCTGGAGCACCACCCAGACCCTGCTGGACAGCAAGGCCGTCCTTGTCCACTGGTGAGGGAACAATAAAGTTTTGCTCCGTTGAACGTAGCTGAAGGGAGAGGGTGAACGTGTGGACAGAGTGGTAGAGACTAACTGGGTGTCGCTGTAGCTGCGAACAAGCTTAGGATGTCATATGTATATAGAATTATAACTATAGAAATATTGTTGCTTGTTGTAAGGATAGTTCAGAGTGAATATTGAAAAAGGTGAGGGTAGATCCGTGACTTGTGCACGCGCGTGTGTCATCAGGGATGATGACGAGGAGGACGGAGAGAAGGCGGCGGCCCGAATGAACAACACCTCAGTGATGTCGTTCTTCAGCAGTGCCAAGACGGACGACTCCGCCCACTTGGACCACCGCTTCTTCACCGAGAGGAGGTTGCACAGCCTGGACACACTCTGAGACTCACACACACACACACACATACGTACACATGAAGATGGACTTGTTGTGCCATAGACATCACATCCGTAGACATGAATGGAGTAAGGACTTGTATTGTATTGTATTGTTTTGGGCTTTTTATGCAAAAGTAACATTAAAATGTTTGTATTTCTTACGAAACGTGTTGTTGTAGTGTTAAAACACCATGCAGGGTAAAACTAGAGTTTTTAAAGGTTTTATTGTGCATCAACACTGCTGACGTGCTCAACACGAAGCAACACTGCCCTCCAGTGGTGACAAGTCATAACTTACTGAAATATATACAGTTCGGTTAACTGTCCACAGCCAGCACTGCATTATAGACGGCAACTTCGTTACACACCTTGTTTAAGCCACACATTCACCTTCAGGCACTGAAATAGAACTTTGCTCTTACACTGGACGATCACTTCGAAGGCGGTTCAAACAGCATGTAGTAGAGTGAATAATGGTCAATGACACAATAGTCTTACTGCTCAACTCTTACTTGTCAGTTTGACGGCAGGAATGTCGTTTTCCCCCCAAATTACAAAGTCAAGGAGTCCAAGTCCTTTGAGCTAAAGCACGATTAGACTGTATTGTCTTCCCTGAATAATAATGCAAATAAACACATTTTCGTATTTACAAATACACCAGTAGGACAGCCAACTATTCAATACTGGGACACATTATTTCATCAACACGTGGACACATTTGGCATTGCATCGGTCGAACATCGGCTCGTGGTCTTCCTAACTGTTGCGTTGACATGGCAACCCAGCTCCCCTCATCTGCAGATGTGTTCCTGGGTCTCTCTGCAGTGAGGTGTTGACAGAGTCTAGCCCGCCTGTGTCTTTCCTGAGTCCCTCCAAACAGGCCGCTCTCCCCGTCACACACGTGAGGACGAATGTAAGAAACGAATATTGTTACAAAAAAAACAAAACCGTGCAGCTAACCACTACAGGGCCCCAAGGCAAATCCGTGTGTGGACGTCGGCTAGCCGTTATTTGGCTTATTTCTGGATTCTTGGATCTTCTTGCCACAGTTCATCGCCAGGGTGGATACGGCGAACGACGACAGGATGACGATGGAACTCCCCACGAACCCGGACGAGGCCCCCCGCGGAGCCACCCGAATGACCCTGCGGGGGTAAATGTCTCCGCCGGCACCTGCGGCCGCTACGGTCTGGACAATGGGCTCCATGTGTCTTGGCTCTGAGGTTGGGCGTCCAGGAGGTCGGAGACGAGGTCTTTTTGGCCGGCTTTGGGCGCTGCCGTCTGGGTCTGGAGGAACAACTTGCTCTGGAAAGAACTAGAATGAGTTCACCGCCCGCGTCACCTTCTGCTTTCCCGATCTGCTCACTCTCGGCTCCGTGTCCGATCTTGATCCCTCGCTCTGGCCTTTTTATAACTTTCTATAACCTCGACTCGCCTGCTCGCGTCAAATCCCCGCAACAGCCGTAACAGCCATGCTTCCGACTGCGTCAATGGGTTTTGTAAATAGACAGGCCATGGCTAGTGAGGGCTAAGCTGGGATCTTCTTCCGTCAAAGACACCCGGCTGTTAATGCCATTAGAACATCCCCTACCCCCGCCACTGCCAAAGAACAGATGAATGGAGAGATGAGGGGATTGGCACTCAGGGGGTCCAAATACTGGTGCGTAAGCATAGGCCAGACAGGAGTAAATAGCAGGAGACAATTTGGCTCACGGGGTGTGTGTCTGGTCTAGGGAACACTGGCCACATGGAAGGTAGCGAGAGACAGCGTCAGTTTCAAGGTCAAGGTGTTAATATTCTTAGTAGAAATGTAGGGAGCTAGCAACAGTTGACTGCAAAATAAGCAAAGTCCAAGGAGAAATTGTGTCATCGTTATTTGCGACTGCATTTAAAGTATGCCACCGTAGGCCGACAGCCAAGTTTGCAATTGTAGGTTTGCGGTTTATGTGCACCGGGGAGAGAGGTAGTTCGTTTATCAACTTGAATCACGTCAAGATTGTTTCCTACCACAGACCACAGTTGATATAGAGATATGCCTGAACATATAGTGCCAGCAAGCACGTCCTCCAATGGGTCGGCGATTTACCATCGCGTTTTCAGCACCGCGGACAGCGTTTTCTTGCTAAGAATAGCGCAGTGACCTAGGCAAAAACGGGTCAACGAGACCCTAATCCCCGTGGCGCGCGGTAGATTTCCACACAGCGCCACAGTCCTTAACGTTTCACACGCTCCCAATTGCGATTGTATAATTGTGTTCCTGTCAGTAGACAACGAAGAATAAAAAGAATTGGTTGGGAATAGTGCAATAGGCCTACAGAATATTCACACCTTGGGTGGATGATTAAATGGAATGGCTGCTGCTGGCTATTTTCCATGTCCTATTTGCTTATTAGCGTAGAATGTTCTAGTTAGACCGCTAACATAAGGTGCAGTTTCAAGTTCAGAGGCAATTCAAGCGACGTAGTGTTGAGTTGGATAACAGGATAACCTTTGAGTGTTCATCCAATTAATTCTTGATTTGTGAAGAACAAGCTAATGACAGGACAGATAATTAAAGGTTTCATGACAGATCTAGTGTAAATGTGAGATGTTTCTTGTATTCCATTTGAAAAAATAAATGGTCATTATCAACCATTGTTCCTTTGCATGGCAAGACGTTGACAGGATTGCATTTGATTTGACTTGCGACATTGTCATTTCGTTGGTATTTTCTGTTGTTGATTTGTGTTGATGTGGTATACATATTTACAACCACCGTGAATTTTTGATGTTTATCACTCATAAGCACAAATCCTATAGAGACGGGCTAGTGACGCGTTTGAGGAAGCACAAATCTCACCCCATGATAAGATGAATTCTGTCAGAAGGCGGGACGGAAGGACGTACGACAATTGAAAAGGCTTTACTCCGTTTATAAGTGTGACCTCGGATCGTGAGACCTCCCACAACGCTACACACAAAGGGCACACATGAGTGAAGCACGTTGCTACCAACGCATTCTTATATACTGCATAGACTGAGTCAGATATATTGTGCACAGAACGCTTCCTTTCATGGTCAGCAACTTGAACAAAAACAGCTGAGAGTCGTAACTTACAGAAGACTGTATCCTGGTTATTTACTATCTCTTAGACCTGACCTCTCTATATTGGTCTGTCCAAGGACCACATTAGCTTGATCTCTTGACCTTAGCTACACAGCAGTATCTCTCTTGTGCAAGAACTCTGCATATCACCCCTCTACACGAGCTAACAAGCTCAGCGATTCCTCAACCCAGCAACAGCCTCATGAGCGTTTAACCTATTTCTCTAAGGGTTGCGATTGACAGTCAAATGAGCCAACCTTTGTTGGCTCTCTGTAAGACGTGTCCTCGTCCTCAACATGATCTCTGTTGTAGTTGTAAGAGCATGCCACCACTGGGTGTCGCTTTGTGGGCCAAATTCGGAAGCTATGCAAGCGACTGTAATCACAGCGGTGCGGAGTTGGGCCACTATTACACTTGACTTGCGTTGTACCATAATCGCTGACCTATCGGAAACGGTGACGATGGGTCGCTGTTCTAACGGCTTGCCAATACCGCTCGGCAAAACTTCGGGCATGAACCCTAACCTTTACATTAGCAAGCCATTAGAATATTGACCGTAATGTATTTTAGACTGCCGTTCTGGTTGGACTCGTGCAAATCTGTTTTGGAGAGCAGCGTTTCTGGAGCTGAATAGAATTATGTAGGTGAGCGTGTGACGGTAAACGGGTATCTCGTACGCCATGTGTCCTTACTAATTCAGGCGGGGGAAGGAGAAGATATGAGGCGGTGAACATGCACAGTATTCCTCTTGAACTCTTCCCACTCTCTGTCCTCCCTCGTCAGTCTGAGCGAGGATGGCAGATCCACCTCTGGGATTTGTAGTCCTGTGGCGCTCCACCATGGCTTTTAGCAGCGCTGTAGTCTGTGACCCACTTCCAACACACTACAGGGATAAGAAGCAGGGGGCGAGTGAGACAGTAAGGTAGAAGAGAAGGAACCAGCGGGTAGGTAAGGGAAGCAGAAAAAGGAGGATGTGTGCGTGTGGACTGAAATCACAGGACAATGCAACACACACATAAAGGGAACGCAAATGAAGAACACGCTAGCCAAAACCCAGTGACACAGTTTTCAAGCTCAGATGACAAGAAAAAGTCATGCCCTTAGTAAGCACCCGATGCTTTTGCCTTTCTTGCCAGTGTTGTGCTCTCAACCTGACACACATTCTCTCTCTCCCACCCCCTCTCTCCCTCTCTCTCTTCTCCTCGCCTCTCCTCACACCACAAACAACACACGCAGTCACACCAGGATGAGTTACACTGCCCAGGGGAAGGCAGCTGCCGCCGATGAAATAATGATGGTTGACGTGGCTCTTGTGAGACTGTCTAAGATGGACCTTCGGAGAAGAACTCTTTGTGATGGAAGTGGGATCGCAGAAACACTCTGAACATTCCAAGACGTGGGGGGGCAAAGCCTGTTCCAAAAGCTTTTTTTTTTTTTCTTTTTGGTTTCGGGGAAGAAAAAAGCTTCCCCAAAAAATGACGTCACCTCCCTCGGTACATGATTTAAGGAATTACATCATCCTTCAACTCCAAACTGTTGGCATGGGTAACCACTCTCGTTTTCACTTGATCAAACTCGCGGATGCTTTCCTCGCCACGCAAACAGCTCCCTTGAACGATAAAAGATGTCAAACGGATGTCCTTCCATTCATAATTGAACTGAAACGGTGTTGGCTACATGTGCTGGAGGAATTGGATAGGCTTGCATGGGCTGTTCTTCCAGAGCATTCTTCCTCTTTCTTGGTGTATTGGTGACAGCCTTTTGTAATGCAATTCTTTTGTTCGGGCCCGCGTACAGCACAGAGCAGTTCATGATGTCAACACGACATTTCTGATTAAGCTGCGTGGGAGAGATAGAGAGCGACAAAGAATACATTAGGAAGGGAAAAAGAAGGAAGAGCAAAGAAGGAAGAAAACGGAGTTAGAGTCCATTGGAGACGACAGAGAGAGAGAAGGGGGAAGAACAGAGAAAGAGATAGAGAGAACCTGACACATAGAGAGACACGGCTGTGTGTGGGCATGGTCCCCAGCCAACCAGTCTGTCAGAAGTAAATCCCTACGTGAAGCAGGCTAAGCCTGCCAGACCGACCTGCACTGAGAGAAAGAGACCATTAAGGCAATGATGCTAAAAGCCACTAACTCCCTCACTGTGTCTGTCTCTCTGCTTTAGAAAACTTGGATGTGGACCAGCCACCCTCTTACTGTGTGTATCTGTGTGCATGTGTTTGTGTGTGTGTGTGTGTGTGTGTGTGTCTGTGTGTCTGTGTGTGTGGAGAGTGAGGGGGCAGGCATGGGAGATGTGTGTATCCTTTTGCTCGACAATGTTTAACAATGGAACATTCTCCTCAAAAACCACATTGTGTGACAGTGATGGACTTTGGCCTGTGTCACCACCACCCCCACCAACACCACCACCACCACCACCACCACCACCACCACCACCCCTAACCTCTGTGTGGAACTGGAGCTGGAACATCCAATACTAAAACAATGCAGAAGAATACTCACAGCAGCCCACAGCTTCTAGTTAATGTTTCACAGCAGCCTTTTCTCCTTCTTTGGTTGTATTCATTAAAGGAGGAAAGAGAGAGGGTGTGAGAGAGAGAGAGAAAGAGAGCGAGAAAGAGAGAGATGACAGGAGGGGCAGATGAAATGCTGTGAAATGTTTCCTTCAAAACCTTAAAACGTGACAAGGTGTTATGAATCTGCGCACTATTCATGTGGGCTACAAATCGTCACGGCGCATGGATACGCTTACAACATGTAACGTGTGATATACTGTGATATATACTGTATATCACATTAAATGTCTATCTATATATTATTTAAATACTTGTATGAAATAAAAACACATGTCCGCTTAAAGCCTGCGTGTGGGCTCATACTACTGGCAATTTCAAAAACAGTTTTGTTTTTTCGATCCTCCAATGAAGCATTATGCGAAATACCAAAAAAACAAAAACGGTATAGGTTGTGTAGTCGAGGGGAAACTTGGACGCTCAGGGGTTAATCATCATATCTTTGTGTTTACCGTTTTGTAGGAAGTCGAAGGTATAGGAGGGACTGGATATGTAGTCTAAACACCTCTTTCGTTGAGGTAAACATCAAAACGTCGATGGTTGTACATTGCAGGAGTGACACGACTAGGCGTCCAGGAGAAATCCATATGGCAACTGCAATAAACGGTAACATCTCCAGGGATTAAACGAAGAGGCGAACAAAACATACCGCGTTTTAAGAGGCGATGGTAGACCAAATGTGCTGCCTTTTCCGTAGGAGAAATCGCTAAACTGCATCATACAGATGTCCCAAAAAAAGAAGATGTAGGCATTTGCATTACGCATTCGCGTGTTTACTCATGTCAGAGCAGTATTCAAACCTAAAGGTGGATTTCCATTCATTCATAGGTAGAGTACTGGCTTTTACTTCTAGCGCGTGTAATAATATTCTTTGCTGGACAAATCTAGCTGTAACAGTGTCAACATCGGAGCTCGCTTGAAACTAATGAAATATTCCTTTCACAATCCAGCACCGGCTAAATTACGGTAGGCTATGCGAAGCCAGATAATAGGCTATCCGAGAATGTACAATGAACGTCGTAGAATTTGCAAGCGATTTTGGAAGCAGACATAGGGCCTAATCTTGCTTTTGTTATTTGCGTTTGGTTTGAATGCCAGTCAGTGGAGTTAATGGACAATGCATATCAAAAGAGGACAATTAAACAGCTAAACAAATGGAGGACTAGACAGCTAGTACCTTCACTCAGAATAGCCTATAGGCGGCTGCAGCTGTTGAGCAAAGTGTTTTTTAATGAATTCAAACAGACTGTTAATGTGTGCATAACTGTTTCTTCTGAGTTGGACTTTCTCGGTAGCATAAATTCTGAACACGCCGATGCCCTCCGGTTTTCCACTATTGCTTATTCAGCAGTTCTCAGAACAGTAGCCTAATCTAGGCTAGCACAGTGTGTCAGTCGGGCGGAATGGCTTTTGGCTTGAGTTGAGCAATAAGTCAGAGCGGAGGGGCTGTACCGCTCCGAATCTCCACCGCGCCGCTTCACTGAAGCCACGGGAGTGCCGGTGTTCGCAGCACCGTGCCGCAGAGCCTCGAGGGGACGCCCATGCCGGGTCACCTAGAAATCACAGGGCCTCAAGACCCGCCAAAGGTGACACCCCAGCGAGCGCCTTACCTGTGAAAACCTCTCGCCATGGACGACTCTGGAATAATTCGACGACGGAGACTGCAGGTGAGAAATGCCCCACACCGTCTTATTCAAATGATATATTTGAGCGAATGCCAGCATTCGGCTCATACAATAGTCAGCATAATCTTATGATAATAGACTATAGTCTGTATTCCGTTGAAATATTCAAAGTCTTTGAAATAGCCCTGGCATTGATTTAGCTGCAATTTCCTGTCTAGACCATTAACCCGAAGAAGGCAATGAAATATCTTATTACTATCTGCGTGACCCTGTAGCATCTAAGCCACCTTCTTAGATGACAGGGGCTGGTTGAAGTCTTCCAATAGAAAGTTTAATATGTCACCACAGGAAATCATATCCTCAAATACCAAAACTAATGTCTAATCTGTTCATTCAGTGTGAAACTTCCAACTTCATTGGCGGAGGGGCCATATCCTAGCTCTTAGTTAAACCCTTAGAATTTCTGTTACAATCGCATAGGTATGCAGCTTGCAAGGGAACAAGCGAGGCAGTGTAAGAGATATAGCACAGCCTGCTCAGGCCAGGGTATCGATCAGGTGCGTTTGTGTACACATTCATGAATCACTGTTATGTGAAGTTGTAACTCACAGAAAGAAACAAGGTTCATTTGAAGGACCGCGTATACAAGGGTATTCATAATAGGCGCGTTGTAACAACGCAGTTGTTAATAACATCACTCAATAGACGCTTAAGGGACGCTATCAAATTAGCTTTGCATTTTGTGGTCGTCATGGATGTACTGTCAAACAAATGACTTTGGCAGCCTACCATTATTCAGTCAACGGCAGCAGTGTGTCTAATTGTACAAAGCCAAACTATAGCTTATTTGACTGACTGCATTGCGTGTGTTAAATATTTCTAGCTTTACAATATTCTGTACCCTCTGACCTTTCAAAAAAAAGTGGAAAAGATTTACCACTCGTGCTTTGTCGTCTTCATTTTCCATCTTGTGTGGCGGTTTCATATGACAATAATGTCAAAATGCAGGCACCTTACATGGCAGAGAGAAACACATGGGCATAGAAAGTTGTAAAATACGTCAGCATTTGCAAGTCATACAAGCCTCTGGGCTTTAGCCAAAATGACTGTCTGATGTACAGTGTGCGTGCGTTCGTGTATGATATGTGAGCGTCCGTTTGCCCGCTGGTGACGCGGACGTGTTTGCGTCCACTGGCCCCTCTTCGCCTCTTCCTGTCCATGTGTCCTATGTTCCGTACAGTAAGTACATGACACCCCCCCCCCCACTCAACCCCATTGAAGTCATCGATACCCATATCCAGGACTCAGACAGGGTGGGGAGAGGATGTGGTTCAGTCCTCAGGCCCATTAGTGAACCCTAATGGTGGCCTAACAGCTCTCTGCCCTGGGGGAAGTTGAATAAACCCAGCGACTCACCGTGCAGGGAGATGGGGAGGAGGGGGCGGGGGAGGGGGGAGGAGGGGGCAGCAGCTGTGGGCCAGGCCCCAGTAAAGTGGCTATTAAGCTCTTGGCCGGCTCCGCTTTCACTGAAGAGGGTGGAGGTGTGTGTGTGTGTGTGCGGCACAGGCGTGTGTCCGAGGGCTAGGGGTTGGTTAGGGTGGGGTAGGGGGTGGGTTACGCAAGGACAGGGTCATTTGTTGCCAGGGGATGCTGAGGGCCAGCGGGGTCAAATGTAGGAGACTCTAAACACTGCCCTGGCGGACGTCGTCAATGGCGACGTCCGTGTCTTGTGCGTGTGCGCGTACGGTATGTGCGTGGCATGGAGAGTGAGGTGTCTTTGGGACAATGATGAGGCTGTCAGACGCCAGATGAAGCTGTCTTGGCAGCTCCGCCCCTGCTCAGCGTGACTGGCACCTCGCAGGGAAGGGGACAGCGTAGCGTTTGGCACGTCCGTCATCGTGGTGGGAGAACGCTGGCGGGTCATGGAAGCACTCACCCCGCAGTGCACTTTATCTGCGACTCATTTAAATACAAGCGGACCACTCAGTCCGCTTTGACAGCGTTTTCAACAGCGTTCAAGGCGTTGAATCGCGCACGGCCCTTTTCCATTCCAACCTACCTGACTTGACATCATGCTCTACTCAGTTGTATGATCGTATAGCCATGCTACAGAGATATGTCTTCATTCAGATGAATGACCTACTTTCTGGGCTGTATTGATCCATACCAGCTTTTTGTGCAGGAGTTGACAATGGGAAGACTGGACCAGTTTTCACTTCTGGGCAAACTGCCAATTCTCGGTAGTCTAAACAGGAGGGATAAAAGCTGGATCAATTCAAAGGATGCACTCAGCTCTGCCAGGCATTGTTCCACTCCCTATTGTGCTTTTGCTAACTTTTCCCACCATGTTGAGCCTTAGTGTTTTTGTACTTGAGGGTAGGAAAGTGTGATGATACCGTCGAAAGTCCTTTGTTGTCGCGTGACACTTGTACGAGGAGCACAGTGAGCGTCTGTCCTTTTTTAATTCAAACGTGACAAATTAAAGGCTATTGAGGTTGAACTTAGGAATACATCGCGTCGTGTCAACCAAGGAACTTATATATCCACATTAGCCTAATGAGCTGGCAGCCTACTTGTCGGAAGCTGGAAACGCAGAGAACGGCCCAGTAGTAATTCAAACGTGTGGACGCGCTCGATACTGAAAATAGTCTCTTTTTTCCCTTACTGCCCTCCTTTTCTTTTTAGGGTAATTATTAGTCGAGGAAACGCCTTGCAAAGTATCTTTGTGGGCGTGCAGAGAGAGTTGTATGTTAATCTAGTGTGAGTGGCAAGTCCCCAGAGAGAACAATGGCGATTGAGGACGACTCCAGAAGCGATTTGCGCGAACCGTTCCGGTAATTGCAATAATAGCGTGGAGGTCGTGCTTAAGAAGAATAGCTAAGAGTGTGTTTGAAAGTATGAGAACGGGCACACAGACAGTGCAATTTCATTTAGAAGGAACCGTTCCACTTTTCTCACGTCCTGTCGATTTAATACCACAATATGAATATATTTATCATTAGTCATTCCATAGGTTATTTTACAGAGAAGCGTGTTTGGTACAAACTTAGCCAGGACTTCCTGGTGTGATGAATGTGATTGCTGCAATCACACCTGCCCACCACCCGCCCACCTCTTCACCCACTGGCAGATATTGACAGACTGTGTTTAGCCTGCTGTGTGTATGAACGTGTGTGTGTATATGTGTGTGTGTAGACACAGGAGGAGACCTGTCATCCTGATGGGGTTCTCATCCGTAATCAGGAAATCAGGAAATGTCTCTCGCAGTTTGGCATCACTACGATTACTCATCGAATTCTGGCGAAATTGCTGAAGTCTCAACCGAGGAAATATCCTGTCTATTTTCTATGCAATAATTAAGCTTTTGTTCATCATGGCGGTTATTATTCAATGTAGTGAATATCCATCCGGATACGTGCACAGTGTTGGCACCCAATTGGTCATTACACATCCAATCAATTCAAACATAATCTGTTTCATCTTTCTAAATGGGTTTTCACATTAAAAGTGAATTAATTAGAAGAGAATGGACCCCATATCCATTTGAAATGAGCAGGGATGGAAATGACGTCAGCTCGGTTCCTCTCGGTCACCTGCTGTTTGCTGCCCTTCAAACCCTCGTCTCTCAATAGCTCTAAGGACGTTTAGTCTAGGCGGATCGGAAAGCGAAACACAACAATCGTTGTTTTACGGTAGTCTCGGCCTTGACACAGGGATGGATTATACGTGGGCGTACAGCAGAACAGCGCAGGCCTGGTTTAATGGCTTGTGAGACGCCGTAGTTGGGAATCAACAAGCTAGGAAGAGGTTTGCAAAGACAAAAAAGATTGGACGTATTGACATCAAGTTGTTTTTCTCCGCCCCCCCTCCCCTGCCCCTCGAAAAATATCTTCTGAACAGCGTTTAAGTGGCGGGAATAGGTGTTTGTAGCCAGGATGCCCGGGTGACTGCTCGGTTACGTAGCAACAACACGATACAGTACTCAGGGAAGGATGAGCAGGTGTGAGGGTTTCATGACAACTGCCCCCGCCCATCCATCCACTCACACACCTCAACCCCACTTCACGCCCGCCGACCGCCAACCCCCCTCCCTCTCCCACACACGCAGTATACAGCTGTCAGAGCTGACGCAACAGAGCTCTGACTCACCCCTGGTTGAGGTCACTTCCTCTCTGGGGGGGAGGGGGGGGAGCGAGTAACGTAAGTCATTAGCCATCGGATGGAGAGAGAGACAAGATGACCGCGTTCGGGTGATGTCACTGCCCGTTGAGAGAACTGCTGCACTTTGATTTGCAAACCAGCTGTGTCCTTGTAACCCACACCCCCGCCCCCTGGCCCGTCATCGATACTCTCCCCCACCCGATAAATCATATGCAGGAGATACATAGTTAAATGAATGATCTGTCTGATAGCTGTTCCATTGGTGCACCATGTATGACTGACATCCATCTCATCCCTTCAACTTCTAAAGGGCAAGAGAGAGAGAGACAGGTGGAGAGAGAGACAGGTGGAGAGAGACAGGTGGGTGGTAGAGACAGGTGGAGAGAGAAAAAAACAGGTGGAGAGAGAGACAGGTGGAGAGAAAGAGAGAGACAGGTGCAGAGAGAGAGACAAAGGTGGAGGGAAAGAGAGAGACGGGAGGAGAGAAAGAAAGTGAGACAGGTGGAGAGAAAGCGAGAGACACAGAGGGAGGGTGTTGCTTCACGTTTGGCAGCATCTCTCCACTAGCTGGGGCTGTGGACCTGGCCATGAAGTCCCTGGTCCTGCTGTGACTTCAAATCCAAATGGCAGCGACACGGAGCAGATCGAGCAGTTCAGGCTGGCTGAGGTGGAGCTCAGGGACACGGGCCTGTTTTGTTGGGAGGAACAAGGAGCAGCTGTCAGGCGATGTTGCATCAGATCGCTTTGTTTTGGTGCGATAACTCGGGCTGCTTGTTGACAGCAAATGAAGGCCAGGCCAAGCAGAGGAAGAGCCGCATCAAACCACTGTTCATCTCCATCCCTTTCATCTTTCTTTCATCTTTCTTTCTTACTTTCTTCCTTGCTTTCTTTCTGTCTCTCCGTCTGTCTTTCTCACTTGGTTCCATTCCTCAGTCTTTTCTCTTCATCGTTCTCTTTCTCTGTCCCGTTGTCTTCCAAATTACCTGGTGACCTCTGTTGTTTTTTTATCGGAAACTTGAGTGCTCTGGTGCCAGCAGAGCCCACTGCTCCTGAGAAGCAGAACCTGTCCCAGTGTCATGAGAAGCAGAACCTGTCCCAGTGTCATGAGAAGCAGAACCTGTCCCAGTGTGCACTGGAAACAGCCAACCGCTGCATAGAGCCATTTCAACTGCGGGATAACTCGATCAACCAATCCCGTTAGGCCTCTCGATAGAAACAGGGGGTAACGTGAGCCTACCTGAGAGCATGTTAAGGAGGAGGAGAAGCGTGCCGGGCGTCTGACGGATCAGTCCCCGCTGGGTTGTAATCGCATTCGTTTGCCTTCGTCCCTCCCTTGTCATCGTCGAGGCGGCCATTTTGTCCGGCTCCGCTCTGTCTACGTCCGAGGACACTGTGCTTAATGTGTCCCCAACAGTTTAGCATGGTGCTTTTTGGAAAGTATCTTTTATTAGGTTGTGATTTTGCACGTGAAAACCCCCCCTAGTTTAATTGAATGATTTAACAAACTGAGACCTGATAAGCACATAACTAACTCATATTTGTCTTTCCATTTTCTTGTCCCTCCTCTCCTTCCTCTCCTCTTCCTTGTCTTTCTCCACTCTCTTTCTCCCCAGAAGGATTTGCCACTACCCAGAAAAAGTAGCAGGTGAGTGCCGGTTTTTCATGATGTACTTGTTGTGTGTTGATGCGTGAATTCTGTGCTGTCAATGTTTTGCCAAAGCTGTTTTCCAAAACATGTTTTTTGGCTGCGACCAGTCGGTTGGCCCACAAACGAACGTCTCCACCCTTTTGCGCGTGCGCGGTCGCAGCTGTTGTGAGTTTCGTGCTTGTTGTACCTTGTGTGTCTCTCTGTTGGCAAATCCAACCAGTCAAACTTGGCATCTGAAAGGCAGTAGGAAGACCTCTTCTGACTCCCAGCACAGATTACTGAGAAAGCGTATCAGCGTGTGAAGCACGGGGCCCTTTTGGGAGGTGCCAGTTTGGGGTTGTTGAAGCCAGTCATCCCTTCCCGGCGTGAATTTCAAAGTGTGGATTCTAAAGTGCTACTACTCTCGAAAGACGCCGTGCGTGAACGCTGTCCACATGGTGCTGAGAAATCACGCTTTTGACACCCCCCCTCTCCAAGTAGCTCTGCTCACTTACTCTAAACTTATCTCTATCTCTATCTTTTTTAAATACTCATTTTGGCTCCTCCACTCCTCTCGTATTTGTAGTTCCCCCCCCCCAACCAACTCCAACTTTTGCTCAACATCCCATCTAGAATACCAAAGCTCACCTTTTCTGCCCATCCCCCCCCCCACCCCTCTCAGAGCTGTTAGCCTGGCTGGTTCCCGCCGCTTTGAATCACGAGAACCGTTAAGATCAGGGCGTACCCTTCCGTCACAATGAAGCATGAATCGGCAAAAAAAACGATAATCAGCAAAAAACCATTTTAGCCTCAGTCTCTTAGCTGACAGGCTACCCGGAGGGGCTTTCCAGCCATATGCTACAGTGTCCTGATGTGCAGGATCATCAAGGGAATCGATAGCTGGGCCTTTTCCATGCTATATTACAGTGTGCCTTTCTAGTTAGCGCTCTGCTAGCTTTTTGGTGTGTAATGAGTTTAGATCTTTGCAGCTGTTGGCTTGCCTGCTGCTTGTGAAGTATACTCTTGACTCGGTGGAAATGAGCTATCTTTCTGCAGCATTGCTAACTGTCTTATAGTGGTATATGACATTGACACTGCGTTGGCTTGAAGGTGCCTTCGAGTGCAGGAGAGTGCGGGGAGACATTCCGTAGTCAGCACACACATAACCAAATGCTCTAGCATTAATATTTTGTATTGGATGTGTGTGTGTGTGCGAGTGCATTTACATACCCAGCAGCCTCTTTCTGCCTCTGGGCAGGGCTGCTGTCTGGAGGCGTTAGCATGTGCTTGTGCTCCTTGTGTGTGTGTGTGTGTTGTGGAGTGCCAGAAAGCAAACTAGAGAGACAGAATGTGTGTGCATGGTTGAGGGCCAGAATGAAAAACAGAGATAGAGTGTGTGTGTGGGCAAGCCTGATGCAAGTGTCTAGCCTCCATACATGGTGACCACCACCACCACCACCAGTGTGTGTGTGTGTTCAGGATAACTTCAGTGTGGTCCAAATCGAATCTAACGTCTGTCCCCACTGTGTGAGGTCTGTCTCCCAGAGTGGATGTTGTCTACGACCTCTAACCTTTACCACTGGGCAGCAGATGTCACAGCTGGGCAGCCCGCCTGGGTGGAGGCAGACAGCTGTAGCCCCTGTCATTCTAGATGCACTCACACAGATGTACACACACACTCCACGGAGAGGCACTACCTCACGCACACACACACACATAGACACACACACTACGTCCTGCCCCCTACACCCTCCGACTTACCCTGTTGGAGCCATACTCAACCCCCCCACCCCTAGCCCCCCTCCCCACACACATGCATATTTAATTCATCCAGACACACACACATTAGGGGCATCCATTATTCAATTAGCACCGCTGTGCAACTGTCACCTAAAGTCTGCTTTCATATTCGGTGGTTGTGTTTCGTCATCATATGCAGACACGCACACACACACACACACCCTCTCAAGCCTCTCCCTTGGCGGGTCACTGTGTTATGGTGCGGTCCTTGCCTGTAATATCTAGGGCAACTAGAGGGGAACAGGCTTTCTCATCCAACATGGCAACCAGACAGAAGGGATGCGATCCAGCAGTCCTTAGGCTGGCTCCATCCCGGCTGTCTTGATTCTGAAAGAGGGATAGAGCGACGGAGGATGGAGGGGTGAGGGGTGAGGGGAGGAGGAGGGGGGGAGGAGGGAGGGGGGAGCAAATCTTTCTGGGGGGGGTTCCTGCGTTCGGAGCATTCCTCCGAGACGCGTCTCCCTCTGTGTTTGACGACATCACTTCCTCCTGTGAGGGTGTCGTTGCACGCAAATTGCATGCAGGCAACTAAACATAGACATGCGCACACACACACACACACGCACTCACACACACACACCACGCACACGCACTCCACACACACACACACACACACACCAACCCACACACACCAACTGTCCCCAGAATCCCTCCGTCTGTCACTCTCTTCTTCTCCTTTTTATCCTCCTCTCTTCCTCTACTCCCTGTCCATTGTGGCCGAAATACGATCGTAACCAGTCAGTTCACTAGACACGACCGCCTCACTCCCCACCTACCACACACACACATACCACGACACACACACACACACAGCACACAATACAGTCCTGCGGTAATTACCTTCCTACTCTCCCTTCCCTCCCTCTCTCTACTAACCCTCTCGTCTCTCGCCCTCCCTCCCCCCCCCCCTACTCTCTCGTCGCCCTGTCGCTCCACACTTCCTGCCTTGGCACGATACCCTTGAGAACAGCCCCAGCATCCTCTCTCCTTCCGCGAGGGAAGCGAGGCAGTCTGTTCCCTCTCTCCGCTCCTCCTCTTCCTCCTCTTCTCTTGCGCTCTCTCTCCCCTCTGTTCTCTCTCTCTCTCTCTCTCTCTCCTCTACTCCAAGCTCACTACCGCAACCGCACACGCAAAACAGGCACACCGGACAGACCAAAGCATCGGTGGATTATGTAGTGCGGCTTTTAAAGAGCCCGCCATCTACAGCGAGGCTGCCATT
Source organism: Plecoglossus altivelis (assembly GCA_036571765.1). Lineage (NCBI taxonomy): Eukaryota > Metazoa > Chordata > Actinopteri > Osmeriformes > Plecoglossidae > Plecoglossus > Plecoglossus altivelis. Next base: position 8,465,328 of record BROE01000002.1, read on the forward strand.
GCTAGCTTTGGAGGGTATATCGCCTAGTCTCCTGACTGCGCCGCCTGGCGCTGCAGCGCGAGTGTGCGAGGGCACAGCTGGTCTCACTCCTGTCCGCTGGAGAGCATCCGCTAGCAACATGTTCCGACGCAAACCCAAAACGAGTAACAGCTTGTCTGGGGTTCTCTCGCACTTGTCTGTCTCCTTGGCGTTTCTGAACCTAAGTTGGTGTTGGGTTTGGTCTCTCCTTCTGTTCGGCTGTTTCGGTCCTGAAATGTTGACGAAGTGCTATTTGTGTTATTAGCCCTCTCTCCCTCCCCTTCTTTTTTCCCCTCTTTCTCTTCAGGGATGGTTTATTGCTAGATGGTGTGTGTGCGTGTGTGTGTTAGAAGGAGGTGGCGTTTTGTTGTCGTGGTGTGATGGTGTGGTTTTGACACTCCTCTTCTTCCCCCGCCAACCCTCATGCTGCCTCACAGATGTCCCTCTGTCTCGCCTTGGCACTGACAGTGAAATGTGTGTGTGTATCACTGTGTGTGCTGACCACTGTGTGTGTGTGCATCACTGTGTGTGTGTGTCACTGTGTGTGTTGACAACCGTGTCTGTGTATCACTGCGTGTGTCACTGAGTGTGTTTATCACTTTGTGTGTTTATCACTGTGTGTATCCATGTGTGTGTATCCCTGTGTGTGTGTATATCACTATGTGTGTGTATCACTGTACGTGTATCACTGTGTGCGTGCATCCCAGTGTGTGTATCACTGTGTGTGTATACATGTGTTTGTATCACTATGTGTGTGTGTATCACCATGTGTGTATCCATGTGTGTGTATCACTGTGTGTGTGTGTCCATGGTTTTCTAATGGTGCTCCAGGGTGTGATGTGTAGGTGATCTTAAAAGTGTTTTATTGTGTGTACGTACGTTTGGCTATGCGTGTGTGTTTCTGCAGTTGGGTTTCTGCTGTTGGGTGTGTTTCTGCTGTTTGGGTGTGTTTGTTTTAGTAATGGACCAGGTTTCTCTCGGGGTGCATCTATATAATTACCTCCTCTTTGTTAGCCTGTGAATGTCACTGGTGGTCTATGATGGTTCAGGATTATTAGACCAAACCCTGCACTAGCACACACACACAAACACACAAACACTTGAGGTGGAAGTACTGAGTGTGTCTAATTGGGTATGCCATCACTGGTTTGTGTATGTGTGTGTTCAGTCAGAGGTTTGTGTGTGTGTGTGTGTTGCCTGTGTGCAGGAGATAGGATTATGGACCAAAGGCTTTATTGTCATTATTCCTGTTCCTGTCGAGGAAGTCCTTCTGAAGGGTCAGGTCTATACTGTGCTGAGTGCTTTGATTATAGCTCTCTCTTCTTACTCTCCTCCTCCTCTCTCTCTCTCTCTCTCTCTCTGTGTTTTATCCCCATCCCTCTCTCTCTCATCCCTCTCTCTCTCATCCTTCTCTCCCACCTGTTTTCTTCATCTCCTTCCTCCATCCTGCCTCCTTTTTCTCTCTTCCTCTTTTTTGTGTCTCTTTCTTTGTCTCTTTGTGTATATCTTTCTTTCTTCTTGCCTGTCTGTCTGCCTGCCTGTCTGTCTGCCTGCCTGTCTCTCGCTTTTCATACACATTGTCCCACAGCACTTCATTCCAGCTGGCTTCATCTCATCTGCTCATAGGAGGATTAGTGTAAATCCTCAGAGCTAGTCCCATCACAGTGTATGGATGTCTGTATTTGTGTGTGTGCGCGTGTGTGTCACGACCAGGACATGTATGAATGGGGACATTACCACCTGCCAACCAACCTGACTCAAGGTCCTCTTCTCTGTATAATCTCCCTGTTCAGCCCCTGAGTTGGAGGGTCTCTCTCTCCCACCCTCTCTCTCTCTCCCTCCCCCTTTCTCTCTCTCTCTCCTTTATCTGTTCCTTTCTCTAACTCTCTCTCTCTGTCTCTCTCTGACCTCATGATGGCTAAATGAGATAACACTTGGTGTGTGCAAGAGGTTTAGCATGTTTGCCGTGGTATCCATGTGTGTGTGTGTACACGGGGTGGGGGCGGGGCAGCCCGTGGAAGTGTGTGTTTAACATGTCCAGGTTGTGTTTGAGCAGCACCGGTTGGCGTACCACACCTGGCGTCCTCTGCTCTCAGCTACCTCAAGGGGAACGAGGTGTGTGTGTGTGTGTGTGTGCGTGTCCCAGTCCACTTGTGTCTTGGTCTCAAGGTTCTCCTCCACCTGGACTGTTCTATGTATCAGGGAGCTGAGTGTGTGTGTGTTTGCACTGCCAGCTCTCTGAGGCAATTAGGGGCAAAGAGATGCTTGGAGCTGCCATCCGGGTGGAGCTGTGGGAGGAGGAGCGGAGAGGAGGAAAGAGAATGGAATGAAAGGCAGAGCCCGAGGTCGAGTCTCGGCCTACATTTAAGAACAGCCCACTGGGGTTAACTGTGCCCAGAACACCGCAGTATTATGCCACTCTCTCTGTATGTCTCTCTACCTTTGTAGCTTCCTCTCTCTCTCTCTCTTTCCTCCCCCCCCCCTCTTCTCTCTCCCTCTCTCTCTATCTCTCCCTCTCTCCTCCTCCTCTCTTCTAGCAGCCAAATGGTTGTTTTGTTCTTTCAATTCTCTGGAAAGAAAATGCCAGAGTTAGGGAGAGAGAGAGACATAAAGAGAGTGAGAAAGGAGAGAGAGAGAGAGAGAGGGAGAGATAGGGAGAGAGAGAGAGAGAGGGAGAGAGAGCCACAGAGAGAGGGAGAGAGAGCCACAGAGAGAGAGAGTTCCTGAGGTTGTCGGGTTCACACCATGTTCCCGGTGGTGCATGTGCTTCTTGCGTGTGGTCTTAGTTCCCAGACTATGCCATCGGCGTAACTGCCCAGCACACAAGGTGGTTCATGTAACATCCATTAGAGATATTTGCATCATAAAATATACATCTACACCCTCTGCACGTATACATGGTGTATGCTATACTGCATATGCATACTGTCATCTTTCAAGTGCTCAAAGCATTGCTAATCAGTTCCCAGACTTAGGCCACTAAATCCTATTAATTGTGACAGTTTTGGGGTGCAGTGTGGGGTCGTTTATATGAAGTTACATATATGTGTGTTTATGAGCAAGGCACACAGTAGGCATCCGTTGTCACACAGAGGAATTATCTCTCTCACACGCACACACACGCTGGTTCACTACTGCCATCTGTTACTTGCCGGTGCACAGTTGGCGTCGAGTGAGCGCAATATGTCTGGTGTTGTTTTTTAAAAAGAGCCACATAGTTGTCTTGATGAAGAACCCTTAGGAACTGATCAAGCCCTCCATTCGTCAAGGAGCGACCAGTCTGAGCTGGCAGGCTCCTTCGAATAAGAATGCTTCATTACGGATCGCCTCCCCTGTTCTTGATGCAGGGGGGCTGATTGGCGCTTTCGTTCCACCTTTTTGAATGTCCCCGAGAAGCCTCACCTAGACTCGTACTTTAAAACTCCACACGAGGACTTACAAATCATTTGTTTTAACGTGGCGCTCAAAAAGTAGGCCATGCTAAGGCTCGAACGAGCGGTTAGCGCTAATAAAGCTTCGCATAAATGTTTAATTCAAAGAGCAGCAAAGGGCTTTCACTCAGCCCTTAGACATCGCTAATAATCATATTAAACGTCGCGCAAGCTTGACGGGTCATTTTCCACATACCGAAACGATTCCTGTTCGCCTACACAATACGTCGGGAGCGACGCTACAAATGAGCCTTGCATGGCAACAACGCTGAAGGTTGTTACGTCAAACGATGACAACAACCAAGCGCTGTGTAGACAAAGTCAATAGACTTTTAGCATGTTCGAGTTTTTCATTTCCTGTGTGGCTTCAACAGCCTTTAAAACACCTTTCAGAGGATTAATGAGAGGAACACCTTTGGTGATAAAAGGGAGTCGGTGTAGAGATTACATTTTGACGTGTCATGACAGCTCCCCCCCCCCGACCCCCACACACCCACACCCACCCACCCACACTCACCCACACACACACCCACACACACACACACACGCACACCCACACACACACACACACACACACGCTTGCTGCTCTGACTGTAAACCTCTTTGATAGATGTGGCTGGTTGCACTGGAGTGGTTGAAAAGTCAAGCTTATATAAAATCACCTGTCCGTCAGTCTTTGGGGAGATTATTTCAGATTTGTAGTTTCATCCGTGCGTGGCTAGTGGATTAGCATTACGTTACCTCCTCAGTTGTTCTGTGCTTTACAGTAATTACATGGATATGACTATTTTTTGGGTTCGCATTAGCATTATCGTTAGCGCTATCAATACTGTTAGCCTTATTGCTAATGTGTTTTTTGTTGTTGCTCAACGTTACGTAACTCAGTACCTTCATGTGACGCGTTTACTGTGTACTACGCGTGTACTTGTTTACCCATGTGCTGTTGGCACTGAAGCTAGCATCCCACCCCTGACACACTAAGCCGCACGAGCGCTATCTGACTGAGGAAGCCCCAGATGCGCTTGCTGGCGGTGACGGACGCCTTGGTGAGCAGAGCTCCCCTTCCAAGGCGCCAGACAGCTCCGGGGTCCTGACACCTGGCGTTCGCTAGCCTGCTAGCGCTGAAAGGAGACAGGGCGACGATACATCTTCCCTTTTATCCGAGGAGCGAATGCCCCCCCATACACACACACGCGCACACACACACACGCACACCCTGCTGTGCTCAGACGTGGACAGCGCTAGCAAATTAGCCAAAGGGGGAATTCATCAAAATTATCGATGTCTTCAACTCAATCGAGCGTGCCGGGGATGACTCAGTTCTTTCCTCCAACTCCAGACTTTTGGTTTTTCATCTATGGCTGTTCCAGGCCCAATTACCCATACCACCTCCTGTGAAGGATTGCCTTTAGTGACTGAAGGCTGTACTTTGCAGTTATTCTCCCTGTTCCTGCTAATGCAGGCCCTGCCCCCCCTCACCCTCTCCCATCTACTCGCTAGTCTCTGCCTGTTGGGTCTGCGTGGCATTGCACCAACCATGTGACCAACAGCCCCCCCCATTTCCAAACTTGACAGCTCTCCTCATTCGCAGCCATTCCGTCCGTTCTCCCCCCCTGTCCCCCCTCTTCTCTGAGTCTTCTTCTCTCTCTCCGTCCCCGTCCACCTCCGATTGATCCTCCTCCCATCCTCTCCTCTCAGAACAACCATCTCTCGAATTTCTGCCTCTCTTTTCATGTTCTTTAGGGGATGTTATTCCAGTAGCATTCTGGTTTTGAAGTCCTGCTAGACTTCAAATTGAGTCGGACAATTGGACTGAGAGAGATTAGTGGGGTTGCGTAATCACCTGGGCTCTCTTGGGAACTATGATTGCTGGAGTGAGACGGCGTTTTAGACAGCCATTTTCCCCGTCACTTAAGTGTAAAGATGGCCCAGGTCCCCTTTAAGAGGGCTCGTGGGATTGGCAGGGAAAGGTCAGCTGACAGGAAGCGAGCCCGGGTCCAATCGATGGCTTAACGATTAGAAAGGTCTGGTGTCCTTTCTGGCCTGTGACTCAGCATTCCGACAATAGGGAGGTGGGGGTAGGGTGGGTGATGCACGTGCACACCTGGTGCGCACAAAGGAAACAGACTCACCCTTACTCACAGACACCTCTATGCAGGAAAACTCAAAGAAATAACCTCTCTCTCTCACACACACCTTCCATCAAACACGCCACCCGTCCTTGACCAGACAAAGCGCTGTGCTGTGGTGCTGTGTGGTCAGCCTGTCACTGCTGTCTTCACAGCTTCCATAATTGATCTTACGCAACACCGTGATAGCTGGGCTGGTTAAACTGCAGATCATCCATGCTTCTCTTATCGGAGGACATCCATTAGGTTGGATTTACTCACCCTGCTTGTCTTCCCCATAATAGAAGCTGTCAGAGGGCTTTGGGGGGGGGGGGGGTGTCCAGTGTGTGTGTGTGTGGGTGGGTGTGTGTGTTTAGTGTGTGTGGGTGAGCCTTTGCAAAGACGCCAGTCATGTTGAGAAGTCATTTGGAAAGCAATTAAGTTGGCCGTTAAACTGTAATCAAGTGCAACACCGTCTGGACGTCCTCTGTGTGTTTGCGGGTGCAGAAGTGGCGTGTTTTCCTAATGTCTGCGCTGAAACGTTATGCATGTGACCTTTGGCAAGGGCTGTTTCCAGCGTGTGAGGCAAGGTGTGTGCTTGTTTATGTGCAAGTTGATGTGTGTGTGTGTGTTTGTGCAGGCTAGCTTGTGTTGAGCGCGCGAGCGAGTCTGTTCATTTCTGTCACTACTCAGAGCGTCGGCTTGTGTGTACGTGTGAGAGTGTTTAGTATGTTTCGTTGCTTGTTAGGGTGTGTGTGTGTGTGTGTGTGCCCTACGGTGCAGTGCTGGTTAAAAAAACATGCTGGGGGGGATAATAGCTCATCAGAGCCAGAGCACGAGTCATTACTACAGATGTAACCTCTGACCTAGGGACTGTGAGCAGAGATTGGGATGGACGCACATACTCACACACGCACACACACACACACACACACACACACACACACACACACACACAGAGAGACAGGCTGTGCCTCTTATCCGGATCATCAGACACACTCCTCTTCTTTTGCTTGCTCTCTTTTTTTTCCCCGTCCGTCCTTGCTCGTCCGTCTCTCTCCCCCTCTCCCTTCCCTCGTCCTCCTGTTTCCTCCCCGCTTCGTTTACAAAGAGTTGGACGCCCGTCACTGTCCTCGTCGCACTGGCGTCTGAAGCACAGCTGAGCCTTGACGATTCCTCTGTGGGAAGCCATTGGCTCTCACCGTGTGCATTCTGGTTTACAGCCACGCCCATCCAGCATACACACATCCACATGCTGACTCATGCGTGCACACACGCACAAATACACAAACACGCACACACAAAAACACAAAAACACAAAAACACAAAAACACAAAAACACAAAAACACAAAAACACAAACACACACATACAGATAAACAGAGATGCACACAAACACACACATGTCAGCTTGGCACGGTTTCCAGTTTCTTTTCTTTCTCTGCTCGCTCTCTCTCTCCTTCCTCCTCTTCTCTCATCAGAGGAGAACAGTGGCAGATTGATTCTTTGAATCACTCGACTGGCTGATGAACTGTAACACTGCTATCATAGCCACACAGACCCCACATACCCGTACAAGTTGGGTTGAACGATGGATTATTAGATTATGATGGATTACCCTTTCCTCCCTTGCAACTGCACGACACACACCCACAGACACACACACAGACACACAACACACACAACAACACAACTCACCTTTTTGAAATCCTGCACGCTTATGTCACCGCATCCGTGTTTAAGATAAACAGATAAGTTGCAACGCATCAATTCTCGATTAATCCACAGAAGGGTTAAGCTAGCCCGGTTAGGAGCGTCACGTCAGAACTAGGAGCGTCACGTTAGAACTACGAGCGTCACGTTAGAACTAGGAGCGTCACGTTAGAACTAGGAGCGTCACGTTAGAACTAGGAGCGTCACGTCAGAACTAGGAGCGTCACGTCAGAACAAGGAGCGTCACGTCAGAACTACGAGCGTCACGTCAGAACTAGGAGCGTCACGTTAGAACTAGGAGCGTCACGTTAGAACTAGGAGCGTCACGTCAGAACTACGAGCGTCACGTCAGAACTACGAGCGTCACGTTAGAACTAGGAGCGTCACGTCAGAACTACGAGCGTCACGTCAGAACTAGGAGCGTCACGTCAGAACTAGGAGCGTCACGTCAGAACTAGGAGCGTCACGTCAGAACTAGGAGCGTCACGTCAGAACAAGGAGCGTCACGTGAGAACTACAAGCGTCACGTCAGAACTAGGAGCGTCACGTCAGAACTACGAGCGTCACGTCAGAACTAGGAGCGTCACGTTAGAACTAGGAGCGTCACGTTAGAACTAGGAGCGTCACGTTAGAACTAGGAGCGTCACGTTAGAACTACGAGCGTCACGTTAGAACTAGGAGCGTCACGTCAGAACTAGGAGCGTCACGTCAGAACTAGGAGCGTCACGTCAGAACAAGTAGCGTCACGTGAGAACTAGGAGCATCACATCAGAACTACGAGCATCACGTCAGAACTAGGAGCGTCACGTCAGAACTACGAGCGTCACGTCAGAACTAGGAGCGTCACGTTAGAACTAGAGAACTAGGAGCGTCACGTTAGAACTAGGAGCGTCACGTTAGAACTAGGAGCGTCACGTTAGAACTAGGAGCGTCACGTTAGAACTAGGAGCGTCACGTTAGAACTAGGAGCGTCACGTTAGAACTAGGAGCGTCACGTTAGAACTAGGAGCGTCACGTTAGAACTAGGAGCGTCACGTTAGAACTAGGAGCGTCACGTTAGAACTAGGAGCGTCACGTTAGAACTAGGAGCGTCACGTTAGAACTAGGAGCGTCACGTTAGAACTAGGAGCGTCACGTTAGAACTAGGAGCGTCACGTTAGAACTAGGAGCGTCACGTCAGAACTAGGAGCGTCACGTCAGAACTAGGAGCGTCACGTCAGAACTACGAGCGTCACGTCAGAACTAGGAGCGTCACGTTAGAACTAGGAGCGTCACGTTAGAACTACGAGCGTCACGTTAGAACTACGAGCGTCACGTCAGAACTAGGAGCGTCACGTCAGAACTACGAGCGTCACGTTAGAACTACGAGCGTCACGTTAGAACTACGAGCGTCACGTCAGATCTACGAGCGTCACGGGAAGCCACAGCAGGGGGGAAACGAACCGCAGACTCGTTCCGGGACGCTCTCTGGCGTGTCGCCACGGCAACAGTTTACATCCCTCCTCCACCATCTCCTGCATCCCTGCCAGGTCAGCGACGGGCGAAGCATCGAAAGCATCATCCGTCCGACTGAATGAGTTTCATTTCAATTGAACGCTGGCGTGTCGGTCGGATGGAAACGAAGGGCTTGAAGTAGGGGTGGGGGCGGAGTTCCGGAGGCTTGTAGATTGGTAAGGTCAGACGTACAGACGCAAGCAATCGGAATCACGAGGAGACACCAGCTGAAACCTCAGATGGGCTGAAGGACGGGGGAGTGATATAGGGGTCTGCTGCTAAAATGTTTGCGTTGGAGCCGTCGGTGTGTAAATGGCGTGCGCGCGTGTGTTTCTGACCCTGGGAGTGGTTTCGCTGTTTTGATTTATTCTTGAGCTCAGACAGAGCGCACAGTACTGGGTATACCACACACAGACACACACACACACAGACACACACACACACAGAAACACACAGACACACATAGAAACACACACACACAGACACACACACTTTCTTTGAGCAGTGGGAGAGCTGCTGAGCCCATCCTGCATGACCGTCACCGTGACAGAAAGATTTATCCTGTCACTCAATATTCTGCAGCGTGAACGCACGCACACGCACACACACACGCACGCACACACACACGCGCGCACACACACACGCGCGCACACACATACACACACACACACACACGCCACCTACGCTCTCCCTCCTCTCTCACTCCACCTTACCCTTCATCAGACTGTGGGATTGCATTCAGCCTCCTTTCCGATTCAATCCCAACCAAACGGAGGTTATTCTTTCCTGTCCTACATAGTGATATGAACCTTCCTAAGATTCCCCACCTTCTGCTTCGTGAAGCGCTACCATAGAAACCCTTCAGACTGAGCCTGGTAGCAGATAGACTGCATGTGCTGCATGTACTGGATGCATGTAGACACACGCGACGTGGGAGGCTCTTAAATCTGTCCTCTCTACATGATGAATATGGGACTTTATGGGAGGTTGGCCTGTGCTACTATGGGGCTGTGTGAGCTTTATGGGGTCAGGCGGTTCAACCTAAGTGGGACTCTTATTTTGAAGGTTAGTGAGAGAGTGAGAGTGAGAGAGAGAGATGTGGAAGGATGTGAAGAGATGGAACAAGAGAAAAAAGGGAACTGATGATGACGAAAGACGAGGAGGAAAAGGAACGACCGAAAGAGTTTAGGGAGAAGAGGTGGGTGAGAAAGGGTTGCCAGTGAGAGAGAGAGACATGGAGAGAGAGACAGAGAGAGAGACAGGGAGAGAGACAGAGACAGAGAGAGAGAGACAGAAAGAGAGAGAGAGACAGAGATGGAGAGAGAGAGACAGAGACAGGGAGAGAGAGAGAGACAGAAAGAGAGACACAGAGAGAGAGATAGAGAGACAGAGAGAGAGACAGGGAGAGAGAGAGAGAGAGACAGAGAGAGAGTGAGAGGGAGAAAATGGAAGAGTGGAATTGTTATTTACTAAGAAATCATGAATAATAGAATCATACTGGTGCACAAGAGGTCTTTAGGAATAGGAGTTTCACATCATTTTATATGAGTCACTTTGCCCTGAAAATAAAGTTATGAGTCACAAGCACTCAAATGAGATGAGTGAGTCATTTAACAGAGCATAGGTTCCAATAGCACCGATCAGACCTCAATGAAGTTTACACTGCATGAAGAGTGTAACTGTGCTTTCGCTGATTAAGGCTGGATCGGACTAGAGTGAGAAATGGGATTGAAGAATGGAGATGAAAACAAGGTTAAGAATGAGAAGAGGGAGGAGGGGGAGAGGATTGAAGAACGGGGAAGGGAGAGAGGCGATGACAGGGAGAGCGGCAGACTTGCAGCAGAACCCCCCTCTCTCTGTATTTACCTAATCTCCCTTCCTCTCATCTCTCCCCAACCTCATCCTCTCTATGAACCCCCTCCCACCCCCCCCCCCACCCCCCCCACATCCAAGACTGACAGCGAGTGCTATAGACCCGGCTGGGCCACAGCCTCCCCAAACACTCGCAAAACTGCCTCCAAACCCTCTAATGCAGTGTCGCGCGTAAATATTTCAATAGCCCTCACTTGTGTCCTTCCCCAGTTTGAATACCTCCCCCCGACCCCCCCTTCCTAGGGCTCGGCAACTCTCGTCACGGCCCGCTTCCTGTGGTCGCCTAGCGGTCGTTCAGGACCCGGGGCACTTGAGCAGGCGAGTGGCAAAATGGAGAAGAAGAGAGCGATGGGTACGGGGAAGGAGGAGGTGGAGGAGGAGAGGAGTGGACGGGAGTGGAGTGGCTTCTCGTTTAAAAATGCATTGGGTGCGTTGTGAAAAAAAGGTTCCCTACTGCGTGTGCGTGTGCCTGTGTGCGTTGTGTGTGGACGCTTGGCGTGTGCGACGATTCGAGACACACTCGCGGAGACGGTTTTGTGTCCTGTGCCTCGCCTACTGTATGCGTCTGGTGTTGACACATGGTTGGCTGCACAGAGCTGCAGATTAGCTGATGCAACACAGAGCAAGCTGTAGCTCGGTGTCGCCCTGCACGGCTAACAATGCTCTGCTCTTTTCCTGCTCTACTCATCTGGTCTGATCAGAGGCCTTGGCTTCACGGTGATACACGGCAGATCGCGATCTGCTCTTTTCCTGCTCTACTTGTCGGGTCTGAGAGATAGGAGTTCTATAGGCTTCACACTGATACACTGCGAATCGTGATCTGGTCTTTTCCTGCTCTACTCATCTGGTCTGAGTGATAGGATGCCTATTGGCCTTCCACTAATACAACCCCCCCCCCCTTTCCTAGGGCTCGGCTAGATCTCCACGGCCGCTTCTGGTGTCTCCTAGCGTTCGTTTCAGCACCGGGGACTTGAGAGGCGGAGTGGCAAAATGAGAAAAGAGAGGGATGGGTTACGGGGAGGAGGAGGAGGTGGAGGAGGAGGAGGAGGTGGAGGAGGAGGGCTCTCCGTTTAAAATGCATGGGTGCGTTTGTGAAAAAAAGGTGTCCTACTGCTGTGTGCGTGTGCCTGTGTGCGTGTGTGTGTGTATGTATTGGCGTGTGCGACGATGGCGAGGACACACTCGCGAGGACGGTTGTGTGTCCTCGGTTGTGCGCTCGCCTACTGTATGCGTCTGGTGTTGACACATGGTTGGCTGCACAGAGCTGCAGATTAGCTGATGCAACACAGAGCAAGCTGTAGCTCGGTGTCGCCCTGCACGGCTAACAATGCTCTGCTCTTTTCCTGCTCTACTCATCTGGTCTGATCAGAGGCCTTGGCTTCACGGTGATACACGGCAGATCGCGATCTGCTCTTTTCCTGCTCTACTTGTCGGGTCTGAGAGATAGGAGTTCTATAGGCTTCACACTGATACACTGCGAATCGTGATCTGGTCTTTTCCTGCTCTACTCATCTGGTCTGAGTGATAGGATGCCTATTGGCCTTCCACTAATACAAACTGCAAATCAAGACTGACTGCAGTAGACATGACACTTGCACACACACACACGCACACACACACACACAAAAGACACACATAGCACCCTGGCTTGTAAGTATACACACACACACCAAGTAATGTCTATTTTGTTCAGTGCCCATCTCAGTATTACACAATACATGTTGAATCGCAAGTACAGCAATAAATGAGACTGTATAAATGCAAGTATAACCACACAGACACACACATGCCCTGTATCGCCTAGGAGGAGAGAGAAAAGCTATTAGAAGCATCTTGTTGATCGCTACACCACACACCTGCGTATGGACGTTCCTGTCACACAGTATATGCCTAGTGTAAACCATCTTACTTGACTGGCATTTAAAGTTCAGCCGCGATGCACGGGTAAAGGCCTGCACACACACACACACACACGCAGGCACACACACACACAGGCACGCACACGCACGCACACACGCAGCGGGACTGTAATGGCGAAGGAAGTAGGCTATGGTTTCCTCAGCTGCTTGAAGCCATTAGAACATAACACATAACCCATAACCACCCCCCCCTGCCCTTGTCCTCCAGCCTCATTCTGTGCACTGACAGAGAGAGCGAGAGAGAGAGAAAGAGGGAGAGAGAGAGAAGAGAGAAAGAGGGAAAGAGGGTCCCTGTTTGCATATGTGCCTGCCTTTATGTTTGTTCGTCTGTCTACGTTTGGATGCACTCGCGCGTGCGGGATAAAGCCTTGCTCCAAATAATCATCTCGACACATACAGTTACCGCCTCTCTCCATCCTGCCTCTTGGCTTCGAGTACTCCCCTTCCCCCCTCCCTCCTCCCCTCCCTCCCCCCTCCCTCCCTCCCTCACCTCCCTCCCTCCCTCCCTCCCCTCCCTCTCCTTCCTCTCCTCTCTTTTCCTCAGCCTCCCTCCCTCCCTCGCTCTGCCATTATCTTGCATGAGAGGACTCCGGTGAAGGCTGGAGATTGAAAGTCTTTGTTGTTGTGCACCTCCCCATGGGGTGGCCAGACGTCAATACCCCCTGTCCCTGCGCGCGGGCACGCACTCGCGCAAACACACGCTCTCCGTCACTTATTTAACACCCATACAAGCTCCGTACATGGTCAACCATAACACACTCGCGCAAAGGGGTGTCTTCTTGCGAATATTGATTGGACTTTCAAGGTAGATACTTACATTCGCATGCGTGTGTGTTTTTCTCCAGTTGCCGGACCAGCAACCGGAAGAGCCTCATCCTAACCAGTACATCCCCCACCCTGCCCAGACCTCATTCACCTCTGCCTGGACACATAGGTAAGAACAGTCATCCCATACTTTCAGCTCTTCATTCGAGTTTTTCCAACTTTTACTTGTGATGTTTTGATGCTGAAATGTCAACGAAAGTCCCTTTCTCTTTATTTCCTTATCGCTTGTCTTATGATTGCACGACTCTGATGTACATGTCTTCTTTCTTCTCTCCCTTGCGCGAGCGCGTGCGTGCGTCGTGAGCATCGCAGGAGCAGCCCGTTGAGACAGCCCGGCGAACTTCCGCCCAAATGCCCCGCCACTTCTCTTCCTTTTCTTCTCAGAAGTTGCTCCATGACGGGTGCGTTGCAACAGCTTTCTATGCTTTTACCAAAAATGAAATGAGCTCAGTAGCTGGGGTTAAGATCAGCACACAGCCTTTTTGTTAATGTCCTAGGATAGATTGCGGGATTAATTAAACACAAAGCAAAAATCGAAGACTGCCGAAGGTTATGTTGCCAACACATCAATGCAGTTATTAGACAATCCACAGGAGTGTGTTACACAACTGGCTATTTAGACTCTGTGTAATACATGAGCACAACACACATACACACACACACACACACACACACATACACACAGAAACAGCACCTAAAGACACATGCACAGTCACACTGTCACACACGCAGCTCCACAGAAACACACAACCATCTACACACCTTAGCACATACATACCTTACACCCATCTCGTTACAGAAACACACACACACAACAAAAAATACTGAGTAACACACACATGCACATACACAAAAACACACAAACACAAAAACAAACACACACACACCATCTACACATCCTTAGCACATACATACCTTTACACCCATCTCTTACAGAAACACACACACACACCATCTACACACCTTAGCACATACATACCTTCACACCCATCTCTTACAGAAACACACACACACCATCTACACACCTTAGCACATACATACCTTCACATTCATCTCGAAAGGAGACACAAAGACGAACCTCTCACATGCCTTCACATCCATCCTAGAGAGAAAAAGACACACACACATACACACACACACACAATGTCGAGTTATTTACGCCCCCTGGTCGGGATCAAGCCAATTCCTGTCCTTTGTCACGCACGCCCGTGTGCAGAGGCGCCAGCCCCGCCAGCGGCCCTGACAGATGGGCCTCAGAGTACCAGGGTGAGGCCAGAATCGGCGGCCGTCATCGCTCACTCCGGGGGAGTGTCAGAGAGGGGCGGGCAGAGGGGCCGGAGGGAGGAGAGGAGACAGAGGAAGGAGAGGAGACGGAGGGAGGAGGGGAGGCGGAGGGAGGAGAGGAGGAGAGGGAGGAGAGGAGACAGAGGGAGGAGAGGAGACGGAGGGAGGAGAGGAAGGAGAGGAGACAGAGGAAGGAGAGGAGACAGAGGGAGGAGAGGAGACAGAGGGAGTGAGAAAGAGGAATGATGGGATGGCAGGGGAAAAAGATAGAGGCCAACAGTGGGTTATGTGGAGCCTGCTTCCAAGATGTGGAGGGAGAGAGAAGTGTCAAATGTGTTTAGATTTGGATGGGCATTGTAGTTTTTCTTCCAAAGGCGATTTTAGTTTTGGTTGTTTGTGGGTTTTAGGGTTGACGGCTACTGTTTGCACCTTGGGTGTGTCACGTCATTTGGTCTGCTCAACTCTAGTTTCCTCTTTTGTCCAACTTCCTGGTCTCCTCTTGTTAACAACATCCTTCCCTTCCTGTCTCATCTTTCCCCTTCTCTCTCTCTTCCCTCTTTCTTTCTCTCTCTCTCTCTCCCTCTCTCTTTCTCTCTCCCTCTCTCCCTCTATCTCTCTCTCCTGTAGAGCGGACGGTCGAAGATGGTCCCTAGCTTCTCTACCCTCTTCAGGATATGGCACCAACACACCAAGCTCAACGGTAACACACACACACACACACACACACACACACACACACCCTCACTCAGAAACATGCTGACGCTGATGAATGCAAGCACAGTCACGAACGCACGTGCTTATCCGCTCATGCGCTCATACCATGCACCAGTGTTTGCGCACCACACACCCCCTACACACACACGCTCACACACCCCCTACACACACATGCTCACACACCCCCTACACACACATCACACCGTTTTACCTATTACCGGTTATAACTTGAGGCTACCACATCATGTAACGCAGTCTAGATCGTCCCGTGGTAATGAAAGTGTTTTCCGTGCCTTTAGCATTCATACTTGCTAAACAGATTGGTAAAACCTGATAGGCCAAGCATGAATATGTATCTCTACACCATGCTAAAGGAGATTTCCATATATTAGTATGCAAGGATGCATTAATATGCGAGATGGAGCAGCGAACTTGTGTTGTGTGAAGTTGGATGTTCTCATTCGGTGTTGTTCTGGCTTTAAAACGATTACATGGCACACTAGCTAGCAGCTTGGGAATATGGGCACACACACACACACACATGGTTTTGACGCACATTATTTGACATACGCACACACGCAAACACTCTCCCTCTCAAAGTGTTCTCAAAGTAGTCACATAAAAAGACACACACACACACACAAGAGCTTTTGACTTTGTACTCGGCGCTCCAAGTCTCTGCAGAATAGTTGAAAGCACCTTTCCCAAACTGGTAAACATCGATCACGTGGCGAACAGAGCATAAAAAGAATGAGATTAGATATTCACAGCATGATTCATCTGGTGCTGATGAAGACTTGGCCTTGCCCAAACAGTGTGAGCGTCTGCATGTGGGTGTGTGTGTGCGCGTGTGCAAGTGTCTGTGTGTGTGTGTGTGTGTGTGTGCGTGCGTGCAGGTAACCAATCTGCCACACTGCCCCCGACACAGTCACAGAGCCCTCGCTCCATCCGTCATTTTCCTGACCATTCAGTCACGCCACAGGGAGGGAGGGGGGGGGAGGAGGAGACGAGGAGGGAA
>BROE01000002.1:8501646-8524091 GCA_036571765.1 Plecoglossus altivelis
TTTAGCCGTTCGGCGGTCGACTTACCCCCCACCCCCCTCCGCCCCCCAAAACCACATGTTCCAATGTTCAACCGCATACTTTCTTCGTCACACTTTACACACGGTTCTTAACGTGATGTCGATATCATTATACCTATAAACTGCACTGTAGGAGAGGCAGAGAGAAGGGATGGCGTGTTCAGATTCTGAACGGCGAGTGAGGTATGCGGTATCAACGTTTAGGTTCGGTTTGTAAACGCTTTCCGAGTCTGTAAGACAGGCCTTAACGTGGAGGAATCATGAGTTGTTCGCAGCATTATTGTCATTATTCTAAGTGCGCGTTAGTGTTCGTTAGCGTGATCCTGCGCTGTTGGCCGATTCACCCATGGCCGCTGTTGTCGAACCCTTTTAACTGTGGCTTGTGTCCTAAGCTTACGCCCCCCCCCCCCTCCCCCACCACCCCCACCGCTGGAACCAGTCTGTCTGCATTTTCGTTTGTATCCTGTGTGTGTCCCGTGTGCTTCCTGTGTGCTTCCTGTGTGCTTCCTGTGTGTGTACGCGTGCGTATGTGCATACAGGCATGTGTATGAATCATGCCTTTTATGTGTGCGTCTCATTTCCGCTCACGCCCTACAGTATATCAACACGGCTCCTGCGGTTAGTCTCACATGGAGTTATTTTGAATGCTTCTTTTGATTGTCATCACATAGAGAGCGGTAAACATTCAATATGCCGTCCTCTCTCTCTGCCTCCCTTACATGCTGGTTGAGATATGATTTGACAATTCCGTTTAAAGAGACGTAGTCTAGGGTGGCAGGATAGTCCCGATGCCGGTTGGGAACAATGTGGGTTGGGGGGGGGGCTGGGTGTAAAGTCACACAACACGACATGAAAAATATTTAAACACGGTTGTCGTTTAAATATTGGGGAGGGGGGTGTGGTTACCCCCCCACCCAACTGTCGCCTCTCGTACAAGTGTCAAAACCCCCCCCCCCCCCCCCATTTCCCCTTCTGTGCCGCCCCCTACAGGTGTACAGCAGTATGGAGCACCTGTCCCAGCTGGAGCAGAAGGCCCCGTCTGTGACCCGGCGGGAGCACAAGGGCCCCAGGGAGGACAAGGTGTCCAAGAGGGAGAGCCTGGGCAGCTTCACCATGAGGGACAAAAGCTGGAGGACGGGCTCCCCGGAGATGTGAGGGAGGGGGGAGTGAAGGGAGGGGAACAAGGGAGAGAGGGAGGGAGGGGGCGGGACGTGAGGGTGAGGGAGGGGGAGACAGAGGAGGGGGGTGGAGTGAGGAGGAGGGGGGAGCAGGGAGGAGGGAAGGGATGGAGTGGCTGGTGTGTGTGTTTATGTCTGCCTCATCCTGTAGTCTACAGTGGCGAGCATCAGGCCCAAGAACTCTATATACCTGTCCTGGAGCCAGTCTCAAATGACACATAAAACAAACCTGTGCACTCTGCACAACTGCAGACTTCACACTCAAGTGAGTGTATAATAAGATCGGCTCCATCGCCCTCCTTAGAGCTGAGCTAGACCCCCGGCTGCCACAAACCCAGCTCTCTCTCACACACGCAGGAGGGCTTAGCCACTTCCTACCCTGCGATGCCCTCAAACTGATCCTCAATAAACTGAGGCCTGTTGTCCACATTATAGCGCCATGATTATTTGTTATTGTTTTTAAGAAATAGGGTCAAAATCCACATTTGGAATACTAGGCCAAACTGTATAATTTTGACGCTCTACAGATATTTTTTTTAAAGAGCTTTGTGATTAAAGGCGAACATGTTTGTCCCCCCCGTTCCCTCTCTAGGAAACGCCTGTCCTGCTCTGAGTCTCTCTATTCCGAGGGAGACTCCAGCCCCCCCTTGGGTGCCCGGCGTCGTTTCTCCGCCCTCATGGACACGCACCGCTTCGCCTCGCCCCTAGAGGGCGACCCGGACCCCCTGACCCGGCAGACGCCCGTCAAGGCGCGGGGAACGTCCCTGGACGGCGCCCCCTCGCCCTGCCTTCCCCTGGAGCACCGCAACACCTTCAGGGAAGGGGGCACGGGAGGTGAGGCTGAAGGGAGGGAGGGGGGAGGTAAGGGGAGGAGTGTGTGTGTGAGAGAGAGACACGGAGTGAGAGGTGTGTGCGTGTGTGTGCGGGTGTGTGTGTGTGTGTGTGTGAGAGGGAAAAAAGTGAAAGCCAAAAGTAAGTAAAAGACAGAAAGTGAAATGGCAAGAGAACTGTCAGAGACCTGCAGGGGATGAAGGGAGCTGGAGAAAAGAAGAGAGGGGGGGAGAAAAGAGGAGACATGTCAGATTCCAGTCTACTTTCAACTAAATGGATCTTCTGTAAGCAGTTAGTAAGGGAGCTGTCCTTAATCTTTACACTAGTTTGCCTAATTCAACCACTGTATCCTTCTGTCTCAGACAAACCGCTGAGACCAGTCGACACAGCCGCTCCTACGACCACCCCCGCCACCACCCCAGGATCCGCCTCGGCCAATCGGGACATAGCCATGCCCACGTACGACCCCTTGGGACCAAGGGCGACCAACGACCTCGTGTTGCGTCGGGCAAGACACCAGCAGATGTCGGGAGACGGAGACAAACGCAACTCGCGCCCCGGCAACAAAGTCATTAAGTCGGCGTCGGCGACGGCACTGTCGGTCATCATACCTGCAGGTGAGAGGAGGTGGAACGGGGAGTCAAGCTTGCGATGTGGGGTGGAGCGTTAGCGCTAGGCCTGTGCTGCGCTAACGGCTACGTAAAAGTATTTTCCTTAAAAGGTTTCTAAGAACCTTTTTTCCCCCCCTCTCCATCTCAGTGTCTAACCTCCTCTTTCATTTTGTTTTCACATTCGTTTCTTTCCTGCCCTCTCTATCTCTCCTTCTCCCCCCCCCACCCCCCTGCAGTAGAGCAGCACGCCAGCTCCCCTCTGGCCAGCCCCATGTCGCCGCGCTCGCTCTCCTCCAACCCCTCGTCGCGGGACTCCTCCCCCAGCCGGGACTTCTGCCCGGCGGTCAGCGTGCTGCGCTCGCCCATCACCATCCAGCGCTCGGGGAAGAAGTACGGCTTCACGCTGCGCGCCATCCGCGTCTACATGGGCGACACGGACGTCTACAGCGTCCACCACATTGTCTGGGTGAGAGAGACGAGCCTCGCCGTCAAACCGGAGGCCGGGGTTTGTTTAAGATCCGTGGAACCTACGGGACACGGGTGTGCCGGAAAAGATTCCGTCGCCTCCGACGAAACGCCCGTTTGTTGTGTGTTCGGTCCAATTGCAGCACGTGGAGGACGAGGGCCCCGCCCAGGAGGCGGGACTGTGCGCCGGTGACCTCATCACCCATGTGAACGGGGAGTCGGTCCACGGGCTGGTCCACACCGAGGTGGTGGAGCTCATTCTGAAGGTGACGTCTCAGGAGTTCAACCGCAGACGGAGACATTCTCTGCTTCTTTCCGTCCCACTTGTTGGTTGATTGTTTGTTTGGCTTCTGAATGCTAATCAGTGAACCTTTCCTCCTGAGGGGGTTCATACAGCACTACACTACATTACTCTATTTTATCATTGTATTAGCGTTCTTTTCATTTGACACATTTCCTTCCAAGCTTTATGAGGCACACCCCTCCCCCTCTCCTCTCCCCCCCTCCCCCATTGGTGCCTTGGTTGCTCAGTCCCACTTCCAGCCCCTCCCCCCCTTCCCACTCCAACGCCCAGATCGATCGTTGACCTCTGTAGATATCAGAACAGGGTTATGTGTGTGTGTGAGCAGCGCTCCCTGCTAAAGCCCTCACACGGTCTCTGCACTTGGTCCCTTCCCAGAGCGGCAACAAGGTGACTGTGACCACCACGCCGTTCGAGAACACCTCCATCAAGGTGGGCCCCGCCCGCAAGGCCAGCTACAAGTGCAAGATGGCGCGGCGCAGCAAGAGGACTCTGGGAAGGGAAGCCCAGGAGAGGTATGACGTAGCGCAGGCTCACAGGTGGGGTATTCTCTAATAGCGCCCGTTTCACTAACACAACGTCTGTTACCCGCGTGTTGCAAATACAGGAATGTGTGTGACAAAGCCTGACCCATAAACACTAACCTTGTTTAGAATTGATGTTTTTCCTTGATACGATGTGTTGCAGTGTTCCTTTCAACGCTCATCTTTTTTGCAAAGCTTTTCTCGGTTGTTTCCATTGATCTATTTCCTCCCTTTTCTCCCCCTTTCCTTTTCCTCCATCCCCCCCTCTCCCCCTCCCTCCATCCCTCCCTCCCTGCTGCAGTAAAAAGCGTAACTCCCTCTTCAGGAAGATCACAAAGCAGTCCAACCTGCTCCACACCAGCCGCAGCCTGTCCTCCCTCAACCGCTCTCTCTCCTCCAGTGACAGTCTACCCGGCTCGCCCACACACAGTCTGTCAGCCCGATCCCCCACTCAGGGCTACAGGTCTACCCCAGAGACATCTTATCTGGGTCAGTACTGGGTCGGGGTCGGGGTCAGTACTGGGTCGGTACTGGGTCGGGGTTTAGTGGAGGATGGTATTAGAGGAGAACAAGTATTAAGTAGGTTAGGAATATTGAAAGTCAGTGCAAGTATATGTAGCCCAGAAGCCATAGGTGTATTTATACCTGAACCGTCTCAGTCGTAAAACACCTTGGAACCTTCAAAATCTCTGACGTCAGTTGTATTCAGTTGTCCTCTCCTAATTCTCTCCTTTTCCTCCTCCTACTTCCCCCTCCCCCCCAGGTGCATCATCCCAGAGCTCCTCCCCTGCCTCCAGCACCCCCAACTCCCCCGCCGCCTCCCAGCACATGCGCCCCAGCTCCCTGCACGGCCTCTCCCCCAAGCTCCACCGCCAGTACCGCTCGGCCCGCTGCAAGTCAGCCGGCAACATCCCCCTCTCCCCCCTGGCCCACACCCCGTCCCCCACCCAGTCCTCCCCCCCTCCCCTGCCGGGCCACACGGTGGGCAGCTCCAACACCACCCAGACCTTCCCTGCCAAACTTCACTCCTCACCCCCCGTGGTGCGTCCGCGGCCCAAGAGCGCCGAGCCGCCCCGCTCACCCCTGCTCAAGCGCGTCCAGTCGGCGGAGAAGCTCGGCTCACCGCTGACCCAGTCGGGGTCCGGCAGCGGCGGGCTGGGGGGTCCGCTCCGCAAGCACAGCCTGGAGGTCCAGCATTCGGACTACCGCAAGGACGCCTTCCTGCACTGCGAGGTGGGGCTCCAGAGTCTGCTGGAGACTGACGGGGAGAGTCTGCCGCCCAACCCCCCACCGCTCCCCTCCGGGCCGCTCCCCCCTGCCTCGCCCGCCACTACGCCCGAGACGGGCGTACTCAAACCGGTCAGGAAGCTGGGGCGGCAGGAGTCACCGCTCAGCCGGGACGCCCTGCTGGCTGGGAGAGAGAGGGAGCGAGAGAGGGAGCGGGAGAGCAGGACGGCGTTGGAGAAATCGCCCAATCGGGTTGGGGCTGTGGACTCTCAGTCATCCCTGGCCAGAAAACCCTCCAATGGTGAGCTGTCCTTAGGTCTGCTGTGTAGCTCAGGCCCAAAACAACCACCCTCAAGTGTGGAAACCACGAAAACGACAACTCACAGTATCCAAAGTAAGACGGCAGCAGGAAGTCTTGGAGGTCTGAAAGGCCCAGAGAAAAACGTTTTTGGCCAGCAACTAGACACCAAGGTAGCCGCTAGTGCTAATGCTAACATGAAAGACCATCAAGAGAAGCAAGGAGTTAAACCTGAGCCAAAGCAGGATACAGATAGCAAGGGATGCCCTCCTCGGCCTAGCCTGCCCAGTGGTGGCAGCACAAGCAAGGGCGCTACCTTTACCCCCGAAAGAGGAGGTAGCGTGGCCACATCATCAGCTACTGGGCTAACTAGCATTGGCAAAACGTCTAAAATACCCGGCATAGGAGAGAGCCTAAGAAAGAGCGGAGGGGAGACTAATGATAGAACTTCAGACCTGGGGTCCAGGAGCCCCAAACTGCCAGCCAGGGCCCTGGCTCCGGCTGTCCCTCCCCACGGCCAGCCCCTCTCCCTGGGCAAGGTGAGGCAGGGCCTGGGTCCCGTCAACTGCTACCGTGGAACTCTGGACTGGGACGACAAGTGTCGCCTGGAGGTGGTGGAGGAGCACTCCCCCTCCCCCTCCCCTTCCCCCACAGCCGTCACCCCCTCCCTCTGCGGGCCCTCCCTCTGCAAGTCACGCCCTGTCTCTCCCGGCGACAAGACCAGCTTCGTCACCCAGCTCACCACCGCGGCCAAGAACGTCCTGGGCCCCATCAAGATCGGCTCCCAGGAAGGACCCAAGGCTAAAGACGTGCCCAAGACAGCGGAGGAGAAGCAGACAAGCGTGGTAGGAAAGTCTGAGGCTCTGCCTGGAGGTCGGCAGGGGCCGCTGGTAGGGGGCCAAGCTTCAGCCAAGTCTAACACGCAGCCTGACAAAACAAGCTGCAACCCCCCAAAATGATGGACCTGCTGTCTAAATGGAAGTACAACAAACTGAAATGGATAGAACGAAATGCCTTTTGGAGTTTGGGAACAATAAGTTAAGCACTTAAAAAGGAACATTCCACTTTAAGATCAAATCTAAACATGGTATTTCTTGACTCTAATGTAAAACCATGGTGAGTGATGACATCTATTGTAAAAGTACGTTGCTTTTTTATTGTACATTATATATGTATATACAGTATAAGAAGATGCTCCACATTATGTATTAGGTCATTATTTGTGTGCGTGTGAATGCATGTATTGAAGTGTGTGCGTGTGTGCACGTGAATCCGTGTGAGTTTGACGTTTGAAAAAAAGGAGCGAAAAGTGCTTTACCGATCAATACATGCTGAATACTGTGAAAACCAAATCCAGTTTTACACTACCATCGTAACCAATGGCGACCAACCACTTCTGTCTGTCTCAGCCAATCGTAGGACAGCTGAGGTCAAACGGAGGCACAATCAAACCGTGAGATGCACTTAACGGCAACAAAAACAACAACATACAATCAAGATAACTAGCCTGATACTTACATGCACTGAATCCCTCACTCTCAGTTGATTTGCATCGCCGCATTTCTGCATTCAGTCAGTGAACGCTGTTGAAGATCGCTGCGAAATCAAGAGGGAGGGGTGGGATCACCTTTGTCTATTTTCAGCGATTCTAGAAGACTCCGGTGCATAAGGTGTCCTGTTTCCAAGTAAAGCTGGTCCGACAGAGCCCAGGCTGGGCTCTTATCTCTACCGCACAGGAGGGCCACCACAAGCCTGCGTAGACAGCTTTACAGACACACACACACACTACACACAAACACACTACACACACAATACCAGGAGTTAGTCACGTCAGAAGAACTGATTTCCTGCATTAAAATCCTGATCCTGGTGGTTGAGTGTGTGTTTGGGTGTGTGTTGTGTGTGTGTGTGTGTGTGTGTGTGTGTGTGTGTTTGGGTGTGTGTTGTGTGTGTGTGTGTGTTTGGGTGTGTGTTTTGTGTGTGTACTGGCAGACTACTGGAGCAGTCACATTCCACGTACACATGGGGATGATTGCTTAGTTGGAAGACAGGTGTCCGAAATCCAGCTGAACAGAAAACAGACCACATTTAACATCCAATCAAATCTTCACTTCTGTTGTACAGGGAACAATCTTCTCGTACCTGACCGTCTACTCTTACTGGTTCAGCGAAGACATGACTGTAAATATCTGTCAAATTGAAAGATGTTCTAGATACAGAACTATTTATACTCTTACCTTCTCATCCTAACGTCAAGTTGCTGGCATGCTTACATGACAATTTAATTTTGAACCAAAAAGCGAATGAAGGTGGAAATGGATGTAGCATATTGACTTTCATGACTGTAGGTTTAAAAAGGGCTGAGTGGTTAAAATCGGTTTTCTTCTCGTTCGATGTCAGGTATGGGAACGACTGTATGACTCGACATTCTTTTCTATCCCCCTTTTTTCATATTACACGTCTATGTTTCCCGTTGGTGTCAAAGAAATGCTCTGTAATTTTCGAATTGACTGTGTAGTGATATATCTGCTAAGATCACACTGTGCAAGAGTTCCATCCCCGTTATGACTCATTCCTCCTCGTTAGTTGTCTCCTGAACCCTGATACACACTTATGCAAATGACTGGCAAAAAAAAACTATATCATTAGTCCGCAGAAAAACAGGTATCACCTGTTGAAATTAGTCACAAGAAATCGTTTACAGTGCAAAACTGAGTGAAACATTTTATGGCGATATGCAAGTTCTCATGCAGTTTGGCTATTATTCAATAGACAGATTTTATGTGAAACAATACTGCCCTCTCGTGGTATACAATTATAATTGTTTAATGTAATACCATGTAATGTCTGTAGCAAAATTGAATTTATCACTACATTATATCGGAGAGAGTTACAGTTTGTTGCGTTAGGTCAAAGTCATTGATATTGCAGGATAGATTTAGGAATAGTGTGTTATTGAATATGCAGACTTTATGTTTTGGTACAGGAACTGGAATATTGACCGTGATTATCAAATATGAAGGAATCATTCCATTTTATCGTTGTATTAGTAACTGTTCAGAGTTTCTCTCAATTGTTCTTACGTGACTGTTAGTTCTACCTTATAAAATGGAGTAAGAAAACGTTTTTTATAATATATAATATAGGCAACCTTCAACAATGAGCTTTGTTGCGTTATATGATGAGAGAAGTTTCAGTTGTTTGGGTGTGTTATCTAGATCATAATATATGAGAAAAGACACTTATTAAGGAATGGTCAGGCACACTACTCGTGTACATGTCAGATAAAATGTGGCAAATGGCAAATGTAGAGATACATTGAATTCGTTGTTTTTAAATATTGCTGCCTGGAATCTTTATCATGATTAAGAGGAGTGGTATGAAATGCACTTTATTTTCAAATATTATTTATTCATTTACAAGGATACTTGTTTGGTCTGTAGTTACCTATCAGCTTTAAGAAAAAGAAAATATAACTGATGACACAAAATCAACCGATTCAATTTGTTCAGGAAGACCACAACGATAAATTGTACTAGTCACACCTATGATTTTTAATTGTTTAATTTAAAGACAGTGTAATAACATTCCTCCTTTCTATTTACTCTCGAAATGTATTTATTTGTATTCTGGGGCACTTTTGTTTTAATAGATGTAAGTTAAATGCAGACACCTGAAGTGCGTATGTGTAATAAAATTCTGAGAACTACCTCGACGTTTATTGCCATTCTTTGAATTGACGAAGCCTCAGGGTGACAGTCATTCATGAAAATAGTCAATGTAAATATTTAACTTCATTTTTTCGGTCCGTTCCCACTCTTCGCAAGCACGTACTCATGACCTTTATTTCATTCACTGAGAGAGAGACGTCAGAAGTTATATAATCAATGTAAAATGTAAGCCAATGAATGTTGCGGTACGTCCTAGTGATGCAATTGTAACCAATCAGTGTCTAGCAGATTAACCAATCATTTTGTTAATGCCTTCCGTAGGGAAGGACAACAGGAAGTGAAGGTAGCCTGACTAACGTAATGTCTGCGGGTTTGGATTTATGAGAAACTGCTGAGACACACAGTGAAAGATGTGTCGGCTGCATCACGACTTTGCTGAATCGTAGCTTCGATGATTTCTGCATTTTAACAAAATTGCCTGGACATAATCTTGTAGCTCTCTGGATTATAGAATCAGACCTGCTAGTTTTCTAGCTAACATTAGCTACAGTAGTGCTAGTCAAAACAACAGACTTTTACTCCAGAACTAGACCGACTTTAATGTAAGCCGGCGGACATACCCTCTAACATGGCCAGGTAAGGTAGCCTAATTGTATTATATAGCTAACTAATAATGATACCGTCTTTAATCGGCGCTTGAGGTGTACTGTAACTGTTAGCTCTTGCTATCTAACCTAGTCTAGAGCTAGCTGCCTTCCAAACATAGAAG
The DNA here is from genome assembly GCA_036571765.1 of Plecoglossus altivelis. Lineage (NCBI taxonomy): Eukaryota > Metazoa > Chordata > Actinopteri > Osmeriformes > Plecoglossidae > Plecoglossus > Plecoglossus altivelis. Next base: position 8,511,540 of record BROE01000002.1, read on the forward strand.
CCATCGTTTGCCTACTAAGAGCGGAACCGTTGTGGGGTCGATATCGGTATTAGCTCGGGTTTGTGTAGTTTAAATTAGAATACGAAGCATGTTCAAACCAAAGCTACTTTGGATTCATGCGATGTTCATGGGTTAACGTGAAAAAGCCTTTTTGTCAGTCGAGCAATTGGCTACACTGGTCAGCAGGAGATAATCTTGCTATTTTACTTGACATCAAGCGCGTGATGCTTATAATAAGTTGACCTTTTTTTGCACAACGTGACCCCGAACAAGAACATTATTCAAGTAATTTAAACAAAGACGGAAAGTACACAGTGTCGTCCATGACTTCAGCCACATATTTTATAGTTTCATCGTCGTATCGCCCATGTGACAGTTATTTTCAGGGAAAAAACATTTCTTGTTGCCTTAATAAAAGTGCTCCTTTCGTACTGCTTACCAGTGGTTGGGGAGAAAACAAGGAAAGTGTTCGGGTAGACAAGGAAGAGATCATTTTTCACAAGGAGGAAACCAGCCCGAAGTCCTTCAAGACGTCAGAACTACTCTCTGTTGTCATGGACGTTGTTGGGGAGTGATTAATTGTAATAAATGTAATAACTAGCCCAGCTGGTTTTGGCCTCTGATACAGTTTTAGTATTTTCACATCCTGTTTCTCGGAAACTAGGCCCAGTAGACTTACTAACCTTTAACAATTAAAAGTGTATTTTTACACTTCGCTCCGGTTAGACCTCAGTTTGTTGGTTACTTTTCTCGATAAAGAAGAAGTGGAACACTTTCAGTACAACTCACGACACAATGTGCCATTCAGTCACCGTGAACTGAGTAACACTGGGCTTTTTCAGTTTTACTGTCTCTTATTTTCTCTCTCGGTGTGATGGGCATTCATCTCTCTTTCTCCCCCCTTCTCTCCTTCCCTTAGATTTCTATTGCAATGAAGTTCTCCGTAGTCCAGTAGTAAGCCTGAGCCATGAACTCTGTGTCCCCCAGCGCGGCTCAGTATGTGGGGGGAGTGGGCCAGGAGGAGCCCCTGGACATGGTGGGGCCCCAGGGCCAGCCCTTGGAGTCCGGGGGCAACTTCGGACACAGGCCTGAGGCCGGCGCTCGCAACGGGGAGCCCGACGAGGTGGACAAGCTCAAAGCCAAACTGATGTCGGCCTTCAATAACGTCAAGTATGGTGGGTAGATCGATAGATGTAGTGCTCCTGTGCGTGTCGTCACGGAAGAAATATCAATGGAAAAAGACGTTAGCTGCAGCATCAGGAAGGGCAGTCGCATTGCAAGGCCCATGGAGCATGCAAAACGTGTCTAACCTTTGCCTGAGTTTGTCATTACAAGGACTCGTATAGCTAACAGTTCTCTTGCTCTCTCCTGCTCTCTCTCGCTCTCTCCTGCTCCCTCTCGCTCTCTTGCTCTCTCCTGCTCTCTCCCGGTCTCTCCTGCTCTCTCGCTTGCTCGCTCTCTTGCGATCTTTTTGTCCGCCTCAGGATGGTTGGTCAAGTCTAAAACCACATTCAACAAGTCCTCCGAGGTGACCATCCTGGGGCACACGTATTTGCTAAACAGTGAAGGTAAACCCTGAGGACTGAGAGAAGTATGTGTGGGAACTTTCCTTCTTCTATCCAACTCATCAACAGCAACAACAACAAAAAAAGCATGACTGATATGTTTTTCCTCGGGGTGATGTGGGTGACACAGTCACGGCGATTCTGTAATGCATTGGAAGGAATGTTTTGGTGGATAGATGAATGGATACTAGGGGTGTGACGATACTTTCAGCTCATGATTCGATATGTCTCACGATACGATATGTCTCACGATACGATATGTCTCACGATACGATATGTCTCACGATACGATATGTCTCATGATACTGGGTGTGCGACTCAATTCGTATCATGATATTTTCATCTAAATTTGAATTGAAACTGAAATTCGATTGTATTTGATTTATTTCCAAAACATTAAACATTTTCGATTGTTTTCTTTTGCTGTACATGCAATTTAGTTATCTCAGTTCATGAGATTTCTATATATGCAATGAACGCTCACATGACTTTGAGGCAGAGTAGATCACATACTGGTAGCTCAACCAATAGGATCGAACAGATGGCGTTGCGTTAAAAACATTGCCATAACTCTACAATACATATTGCAAAATGTTGTATTGCGATATTTCTTCACAATGTATTGCTACGCCCCCAATAGATAAACAGAAAGATCAAAGGAAAAACCCCTCCCCTTTTTTTGATGGAATCCTTACTTCTTCTTCTCTTGTTCTTCACACTGCTTCCCCCCCACCGTCCCTCCTCCAGACGAGGTGGAGCGTTTCCGGCTAGCCTTCGTGTCCCGCCTGTGGCTGACCTACCGCCGGGAGTTCCCCCTGCTGGACGGCTCCAGCTGGACCACAGACTGCGGCTGGGGCTGCATGCTGCGCAGCGGGCAGATGCTGCTGGCCCAGGGGCTGCTGGTTCACCTGCTGCCCACAGGTGAGAGGCAGGGGAGGGGCCACGCTAGGTGGCAGGGGGCTGTCTGTCCCCCCTGCTCTTTCTCGCGCTCTCTTTCTCGCACCTGCACTCTCTGTCTACTTCTCTCTCTCACACACACACACACACACACACAGGATCAGAATCGGTTTTTATTCGCCAAGCAAGATTTACAAGCACAGAATTTACTGTGGCAGGGAAGTGCAAACAGAACATATATCAAACATTAAGAAGGTAGATCAAAATATAGTACAAATAAAAATCTATTATAAAATACAGATAAGATAAGTGGACACCAGCTGTACAGATGGGGTTAATATAACTGTAGTAAGTGGGGTGTATATATAGTGCAGGTGGAGGGGGGGTATATACAATTCAATTCAAGTTATTTTTGTAACGGCCAAAATCACAACAACAGTTGCCTCGAAGGGCGACCATGAGTCCGTCATTGGTCAATAGACAGCAAAGCAAGTTAAGCAATGTCCAAAAGATTTTAGCAAAGTCCAAACGACACACCTTGTTTCTCACACACGCACACACAAGTTCACTCTTTCTCTCTATTGCGATGAACATAATCGCTTGTGCGCCTTGCAGGCTGGGCGTGGCCCGACAGCCAGCAGCTGACCGACGTGGACTTTGAGGTTCTGAGGCCGCGCTCGCCGTCCCGCGCCGGCGGGGTCCCCATCCCCTCCTGGGGCTCGTCGCGGGGCCCCAGCACCCCCCAGAAGAGCCTGGCAGGGGAGCCGGCGTCCAAACGCACCCAGAAGAAGAGGCCTGAGTCTGGGAGAGACCGGCAGGCAGAGCCCCTGCACCGGCTGGTGGTGACCTGGTTTGGGGACCAGCCCCTGGCTCCCTTCGGGGTGCACCAGCTGGTGGAGCTGGGAAGGAGCTGTGGGAAGAAGGCTGGGGACTGGTACGGACCCTCAGTGGTGGCACACATCCTGAGGTAAGAGCCAGACTGATGAAACACTAAAACTAGAATGCCACTGTAATACTTCAGTAATAAACATCCACCTTGTGAGAGTAAAAAAACAAAAACCTTGAATCTGGGCTGCTGTTCGTTTGTGGTTCGAGTATGGATGTGCTAGACCCCATCACGTCTGTTTCCAGTGTGCTTTATGCAGATGTTCTGTGTTCCCGCAGGAAAGCGGTGGCCAGAACCACAGAGGTACCCAACCTGACAGTGTATGTTGCTCAGGATTGCACAGGTGAGCAGGACACACCAAACCTGTTCTCAGCTCATGCTGTGCTGGGGTTTCTTAGAATCAGGGGTCATTAAACAAACACACACACATGCACACACACAAACACATGCTTTTCTAAGTACAGGATCGAAAAAAAGGCCCCTGAGGCATTTCTGTTGAATGTGATTATTTGTGTTGTGTGTGTGTGTGTGTTTGTGTGTTTTCTCCAGTGTACAAAGAAGATGTAGCATGTTTGTGTGACCTGTCCTCATCCCAGTCTGACCCCGTCACCAGTCCAGGCTGGAAGTCTGTCATCATACTGGTCCCAGTACGACTGGGCGGGGAGTCTTTAAACCCCTCTTACATCGAGTGTGTGAAGGTTTGTACACACACATACACACACTCTAGGGCACTTTTGTGGGGTTAAGGTGGGCCCCAACCCTATATGTCTGTATCATTACACAAATGAATGTACAATAATTATCACATGTGAAAACACATTCATGTGAAAACACGTGTTTAATACTCAGTAAAACAGCACGTATTTGTCCTCCCACTGCTTCTAGAAACTTCTCAAATTGGACTGCTGCATCGGGATCATTGGAGGCAAACCCAAACATTCCCTCTTTTTCATTGGCTACCAAGGTGAGAACCCCGACTTTTACTTCCTGATTTAAGTGGCTTCCTATTGGCTAGCTCCACCCCCCATTCACACTCTTCCTGGTTTTCTTCAGATGAACAGCTGCTGTTTCTGGACCCTCACTACTGCCAGTCAGTGGTCGACGTGAGGCAAGACCACTTTTCACTTGAGGTAAGACTTGCCTCTGTTTCTGAGTTCCAGTATTGTACTTGTGGTCGTCTATCGTGAACTTTGTGCCCATGCTTATAGACTGACCTGCTGTGTTTTCTCTCCCTCGGGTCAGGCTGTGATCAAGTATCTTGTGCAGTTCTGGTTTGTTTTTTCTTAAGAGTGTGTCTTTCTTTGCCTCTTCTTCTTTTCTCTCTTTCGCTTGCCTTTTCTCCCTCTCTTTCTCTCCCTTTCTCTCTCACACTGCTTTTATCTCTCTCTCTCTTTCATCTCTCTCTCTTTCATCTCTCTCTCTCCCTTCCTCCTTCCAGTCCTTCCACTGCAGCTCTCCCAGGAAGATGCCCTTCAGCAGGATGGACCCCAGCTGCACCATAGGTTTCTACGCCAGGAACAAGAAGGACTTTGAGTCTCTGTGCTCTGCTGTCAGCGAGGTGGGTCCCAGCCGCACACCTGGGGCCTCAACAGATCACTTGTCCCTGATATATTTTGCAGCATATCACTTGTATCTCCACTATACAGTTCGATATCGCTTGTCTCTCCGATGCACAATATGATATCGCTTGTATCTCCACTATACAGTATGATATTGCTTGTATCTCCAACATACAGTATTAACATTGCTTCTATCGCCAATATACAGTATCATATCTCTTATCTCCAATATATAGTAGCTTATCTCTTGTATCTCCAATATGCAGTATCATATTTCTTGCCTCCCTATTGCACAATATCTTAAAGCTTATATCTCTAATATGCAGTATATTATTCATCTCCTCTCTGGTAGATGTCTATCATGATACAGGTCACGTTGAAGTCATGTTGAAGCGGTTGAAAATGGTGGAAATCCGTTTTTACCATCAAGTCATCCTCTCTCCCTGTCTGCTTGCCTGCCCCTGTCCCTCAGGCCCTGTCATCCTCCAAGGAAAAGTACCCCATCTTCACCTTCGTGGAGGGCCGGGGGCAGGACTATGGACTGGAGGGGAACAGCAGCTCCCACCCCGAGCCCCCCCCTCACATCCTGCCCCCGCCCCCGGGGAACCTGACCCGGAACCACACCAGGGGCAGCGCGGACGAATTTGTCTTCCTGTGAGACACTCAAGTCGCTCAGAGCCGGTTGGGAGCAGTTCGGGCAGCGGCGGACGAAAGTTTTGTCTTCCTGTGAGGAAGGGCGAATAAGTCGCTCAGAGCGCGGGGTTCGCGGAGCAGTTCGTGTCGTACACCAGAGGGCAGGAAGAAGGGTTTCCCTCCCTCACACTCTACATCATTTGCTGCTTCTCTCTCTCTCTCTCTCTGTCCCTCTCGTTTCTCTTTCTCCCCCCTCTCTCTGTCATTCTCATTCTCTCTCGCCCTCTTCGTTTCTCCTGCCCCCCCTCTTCTATCTTTCTTCTCGTCCCCCCTCTGGCGGGGTTTCTGATTCTCTCTGTTCTCTCTCTGCTTGCTCTGGGTCTCTCTCTCTTCCCCCCCTCCCCCCCTCTTCAGTTTCGTGGATGGGTTTGGTTTGGAATGGGGCTTTCTCTCCATGCCGCTCACAATGGTCAAAGCGCCGTCCACTCATCAGCAGGTGTTTCCATCATGCTGTCATCACTCACAGCGGCATTAAATCACACCATCCAGAACCTTCCGGAACAGACGGCTTGGCTTCTTACCTCTCTGTTTCTACGGAAACGGATCTTCTAGATTGTAGAAACCCGGGTTATTATTTGGTACATACTTCTGCCCTAACGCAACTGGAAAACACTCTGGACAGGATGGATTGTTTGTGTGGAGAAGTGGAGAAGGCTGTAGACACTGGAAGAAGCCTGAGGCCTGGACTCCAAATGGGTATCCTGATATAGGGCGGGGCGACATTAATTTATAGATTTTTTTTATATGAACTATTCTGTGGGTGTGCGCATGTGTGTGTGTGCGTGTGTGTGTGATTCGGCGTGTATGTGTGACTTGGCGTGCACGCGCTTGGGCTGGATTATGTGGCTTGTCATGCTGCGACCGGCAAACTTGGAGCGTCTCCCCATCCATGCCGCCACACTATGTTAGGATGGTGGTGTGATTCATAACTTCCAGCATCGCGTCTTCATCCTCCCGTCTAGAACGACTGCAACGCTGTCTACATTCCTCGCAGCGCCAAACTTAACAGGTTGCCGGTTTACCTTCCCCTCCCCTTTTTACCATTGTATCTTCCAGGCTTAGCCGTTGCAACACTATTTTTTTTGCAACTTCTGTCGAACGCTCCCCGTTTGTGTAATCGTTTCCTCTCACTCCCAGAGAATGGGGAAACTCGCGGTAACGTTTCCAATCCTTTTTAAGAACACTACCTTTTGTAACTTCTTTGAAGTTCTCGTGTGACCTGATTGCTTGCAGCGGTGCAGAGTGACTTTTTTTCGTAGCAACCAAACCACGTCAAAATAGAGATGACCTTGAAGGAAGGAAGAAAAGGAGGATTCATTCTTTGCTGTGGTCAAACCAGGGCATTGTGTGTTCGTTTAGTCGACGTAGACCACCCCCCCCCCCCATAGGTTTTAATAATTTTTTAAGTAGGCCGTTGTTTTTGCAGTTCGCACTAGTTGGCAATACTACCTTTTATAAGCAGCCTAAGAATGACATGGATCCCTGTTTCAGTGGCATCTGGCTTGTTTCTGTCTTTTAAATTGAGATCTGACCCAGCAGAAAAGCTCTGCTATGCTCTGCTCCTCTGCCATGTTTCCATTTCATCTATTCTCCCTTACCTCCAGGCCACATACTATATATATACATGTACATATTCAAACGCAAAGGCCTGGAATCGGCCTGTAGCCAGGAAGCACATCTCCTCCAGGCTGTTTTCTGCCTCCCCCTGCAAGTCCACCTCTATACCTGCAGCAGAACTACTGAATCAGTGAATGTACCCTCTCACCCCCCAGACGCCGCGTCCTCACTGAGGTGCTGCGTGGTGGATCATTACAGCAAAGCTGGCTCTCCCTGCATCGTCTGACACCAGGAGGTTCTTAATCGCACCTGCTGTCTTAATGAGATGCCCCCAGCTGGAGTACCTGGTCTCACAGATGACTGGATAGGTCACAGCTGGGGGTCGATGAGGACGGGATCTAACCGAGCCTTTGTGAGATAGATGAACCATTAGGAAGGGTGGACGGACGGGACATGGTTTCGTGGTTTTGACATTTGAGCCCATGAGTTCCAGTTGACAAACAGAAGTTGGCGAGAGTTTGCCCGTTGTGTTTGTGAAACGGCATCAGGTCGTACACTGGAGTGTCACGTGTGTCTGTCTGGGATGAAAGTTCCGGAGAAGAGCCATGTTAAAGGCTCTCATCTCCAGCCTGACATGTCTGAAGTTTGTGTTACTATCCCGCAGTATCCATGTACAGAATTTGCATAAACGGCTGTAAGAAAGGTTAATAAAGTTTGATCTGGTTTCCATGTTCATCACTGTGGATTTCTTGTCACTTATGGCAGTAATTTGTCATTAGTCTTGACTACTTTATTAGTTTATAGCAGACTGAAAAACGTACGCCGATGACAAATGACAATAGTTGTCTCTGTAGCCGAATAAAAAACAATATACAATATAATACAGTACTACCGCTGCGCACGCATGCGCTTTTTGCGTAGACGTGACTCAACACTCGATCATAGGAACGGTAAGGGGGGCGCTCGAGCCACGTCTCTGAATCAAATCAACTCATCAAGGCATATTCTGTACTAACTAAGCGGGTGAGTATAGCATTCTTAAAGTCGCGCCGTCTTTCATATATCTTTAAGCAAGACAAAGGCCGTAGTTTATATAGGAGAGCGTTTTTTATTAATGCTGGTAAGTGTCGTAGCACAAGCACAGTCCGCCATTCCCCCTTTTTTTATTAATCGGGATTCCCTTCCATGTAGTGCTCAGGCTACAAAGAATATCACTAGCTGCATCCGCGTTTACACATTTTCCCGTCTCAAGTTCACGATTAAGTGCTAGAGCGAAAAGCTATAATGACAGTGCAGCGGTGACTGCGCGCTGCAAGTAATTTGGTGCAGCCCTGCAGCGCAAGGGTGGGAGATGAGGATGGGGGATTCATGAATTAGAATTAATTTTCACTATTAATACAGTTTGCTACAGGTCATTGCTTAATGCCTGCCTGGAAATTGTAGCAGGGCTGCTTGATCTGGAATGTGTCATCATTGCCACCTTATTTGGAAGCGATTTCACGCCTTGGCCCCACCAAACGAATACTTAAATATTTATTTGCGAGAAGTACGTTCATAAATGCATTTTGCATCTACTAATTATTATTGGATTGTCCAGTTGAACACAAGAGATCCATGCTAATGTATCCATCCCTCTCTTTTCACAGATGCTTCTGTTGTTCATCTGATCTCAAGAAGATGTCCACCCCTGACCCACCCATGGGGGCCACCCCCCGTCCGGGTCCCTCCCCAGGTCCAGGGCCCTCTCCCGGGGCCATGCTGGGCCCCAGCCCTGGCCCCTCACCCGGATCCTCACACAGCATGATGGGGCCCAGCCCAGGGCCTCCCTCGTCTTCCGGGGGTCACCCCCTGCCCCAGCCTGGGTCCTCCAGCTACTCCCAGGAGAGCATGCACCCTCTTCACAAAGTAAGGAAGCTGGCCCAGTACTTAGCCAGAAGCCCTCAGATATGAGCCGATGATACCAAGCTTACAAGATGCTAGTTTTACTGGGTCTACCTGTCATGAATCCCATTTTAATAGCTTTAGAGCTGCAAACTTTCAGTGGTAACAATAGAAAGTTCTGGACGATTTTTCCTAAACGACCACAGCAAAGACCATCTCAAGAAGTGAGCGTGCGAATCCAAAGATATACTCTATAACTGCAGTTGACATTACAAAGTCGGGCGTCGATATTTCAACTTTGAAATGACAAGCAGGACCGCCCTCCCATCAGCACCACACAGGGCTTGCATCATACGCACAGTGACTGATGTCACCTAGTGTCTTCATCATAGAGGCCCTAATCTCCAGTCTTGCTGTTATTAGCATACTGAAGTTGCCTAGATTAAGATGTGTGTGTGTGTGTGTGTGTGTCGGTATCCACCCACAGCCAATGGAGGGCATGCATGACAAGAGTGAGGAGACCCGCTTCACCCAGATGAAGGGCGTGCCCTTGAGGCAGGGCGGCCACAGTGGCATGGGCCCCCCACCCAGCCCCATGGACCAACACTCTCAAGGTGGGTGTGGGGCAGCTGGAACGCCTTTCCAAGCCCAAACAGGTGTGGTGGGCTCACAGCTCAGACTGTCTGGCAGGAGAAGCCTTGGTTTAGAGAAGGATGATGGCGGCTTTTGCACAGTTGGTTTTGTTGTGGTGCAAGTCTAGCAACGTTGATTCCTGTGTCTGTGTCTGTGTCTCTTTCCACGCCTCCCCATGTGTCTCTCCCCCTGCGGATGTCTCTTTTTCTCTCCCTTCCCCTCTTCCCTTGTCTTTTCCTCTCTCCCCCTTAACTTGTCTCTCTCTCTCTCTCCCCCTCCCCTCCTCCTCCAGGCTACCACTCTCCATTAGGCGGTTCCGATCACTCCAGTCCGGTCCCTGCCAACGGTCCTCCCTCCGGCCCTCTCCTCTCTTCCTCTTCCTCCTCCTCTTCCTCCTCCTCTGGAGGTCCAGGTCCTGGTCAGGGCCCAGGCCCTGCCCCCCTGGACGGCCCCAGTGCGGACCCCCAGTCCCTGGGCCAACAGAACCGTCCTGGACCCAACACCACCACTACAGGCCCTGGCCCTGGCACAGGCTCCTCTACCGGGGGCCCTGGGGGCCCAACACCCTTCAACCAGAACCAGCTCCACCAGCTGAGGGCCCAGATCATGGCCTACAAGATGCTGGCCCGTGGGCAGCCCCTCCCAGACCACCTCCAGATGGCGGTCCAGGGGAAGAGGCCCATGCCTGGGATGCAGCAGCAGCAGCAGCAGCCTCTGCCCAACCTGGCTCCTGGAGTTGGGGGTGGAGGAGGGGGCCCAGGGCCCGGACCAGGACCAGGGCCCATGAGCCAGGGATATACCCGAGCCCACGGTCAGAATCCGAGTTTGGCTCTTTGGGGCCCAAAGATAGCGTAGATGCACACACACACCGATGTTTTGGACAGGTTACACTTTGACTCTGATGGGTGTTATGATCATAGACATTTCTTGGTTGAATGATTTGGAATTGGAGGAATGTTGTGAGGAAAGTGAGAGAGAGAGAGAGAGAGAGAGAGAGAGAGAGGAGAGGGAGGGGTTGAGCGTGAAGTCATGTTGTTTCCACAGGGATGATGGGGCCCAACATGCCCCCCCCAGGCCCGTCTGGCGGACCAGCCGGGATGCAGGGTCAGAACCCCAATGGACCCCCCAAATCCTGGCCTGAAGGTACCCCTCTGGGTCCTAATGCTGGCTGCATGGAGGGGGGGGGAACTGACATATCGATGTCCAGACACATAGTCTAGACTGTTTTATTGACAGCATCTCTCAACCCACCCCCTCCTCCTCCCTCCTTCCCCCAGGGCCCATGGTGAACGCAGCCGCCCCCTCCAACGCCCCCCAGAAGCTCATCCCTCCACAGCCTACAGGCAGGCCCTCCCCGGCCCCACCCTCCGTGCCCCCGGCCGCCTCCCCAGTCATGCCCCCCCAGACCCAGTCCCCGGGGCAGCCGGCGCAGCCCACACCCATGGTGACCCACCACGCCAAGCAGAACCGCATCACGCCCATCCAGAAGCCCTGCGGCCTGGATCCTGTGGAGATCCTGCAGGAGAGGGAGTACAGGTACTACAGACCATGGGACCTGGGGCTCACTGGCCCAGGCCTTTAACTGTATCACATCCTCTCTATATCTAGCTAGCTAGCTAGCTATCTAGCTACCTAGCCTACCTCTCTCTCGCTCTCTTTCGCTCTCCCTCGCTACCTGTCTCTCTCCACATTTCCTTTTCTCTCCAAACACACGTAACTCTGTCAGAAATAAAGAATAAAGACATAAATTCTACCAAAACATATATCTAAAATATATATATATATCTTTTATTAAAAACAATCATTCCCCTGTGCGGTTCTGCTAACTGCACTGATATTGCAACATACAAACTGCACAGACACAGAGATAAGACTTGCAAACGGATGACCCGTCCCCGACGACACGCCAGATTTAATCGGCGTTCGATTCGACTGCTTTCGTCTTTTTGTCCATTTCACCACTCAACCACGAATGAAATTGTCATTGCAACTTCACTGTGGTCTCAACGTCTCAAGGGCTCAACGCATTTCCTTTACGAACGTGTGTACAATCAGCGGTGAGCTGATACCCTGCGCTGTTCCAGGCTGCAGGCTCGGATCACCCACCGTATCGCCGAGCTGGAGAACCTGCCCGGCTCCCTGGCAGGAGACCTGAGGACCAAGGCCACCATCGAGCTCAAGGCCCTCCGCCTCCTCAACTTCCAGAGACAGGTACCTGGAGAGGCTGCTGGGGCACTGAGGACGAGGGTGGTGGTGGTGGAGGGCGGTGGAGGAGATAGTAATGCTGGAAGGGATGATGACAATGATAACGATGATCTTAGTGGTGATGATGATGATGATGATGATGATGATGATAATGGTAAGTATGATAACGACAAAGGAGATGATGGTAAGGATAATGTTGCTGACAACGAGAACAGTGTTAATGTTCAGAACGATGATGATGTTGTAAACAACAAGGATGATGTTAAGGTGAAAGATGAGGATGACGATCGCAAGGTGGATGATGTTGTAAACAACAAGGATGACGTTGATATTAACGGGAAGGATGATGTCGCAAGCAACGAGGGGGAGGGTGACGACGGCGTCACCGCGAGGCTGGCGGCCCTGAGCGCCCTCCTCTCCTGCGTGTCCCCCCGCAGCTGCGTCAGGAGGTGGTGGTGTGCATGCGCAGGGACACGGCCCTGGAGAACGGCACACGGAACGCCAAGGGGCCTACAAGCGCAGGCAAAAGCGGGCGAGCCAGTCCCTGAAAGGGAAGGCGCGATCACGGAGAGCTAAGGAGAAGCAGCAGAGATCGATACCGGAGAGGAAAAGCGCAGGCTAGCAACGGCACCCCAGGTTCAACACACAAGAGGCAACACACACACAACATGCATAC